>VUJU01002129.1:0-42137 GCA_009835225.1 Aphis craccivora | reverse complement strand
TTGTATAAGTAGCTAAGAGTTGAAAATTTAATACAAGATTTTTCATAAGTTTAGCTTATATTAATTATAAAAGAACATACATTTTGGTGTATTCAGGCCATTAATACATTAACCACCTTTTTTACTAACCACTGGGAATTATATCCTAGGCTGACAAATCATCTCTGTTCAGAATCGTTTTTCATATTCAATGATACCATCATTAGATTAAAATTTAACACTCCTATAATATATAATAATAATCCATATGGCACCTAACTTACAGCAGAGCGGTACCCACTTACTCACTTTTTTTATTCCAATATATTGGAATGTAATTGTTATGTAATTAGTATTTTTATGAGTATGTAGTATGTACTTCTAATAAAGTAACATTATAGGTACCAAATTTTTTTAAAAAGTACTAACTTCATTATGTCAAGTTGTAACTTGTAAGTCTGGTGTTCCCTTAGCCTCGGGTTAGTATTTTTAATATTAATGTTTTATCATAGGTATTGCATTAACATTAGACACCATAACACGACAATAGTGATGTGTGTAGTTGCCGAGACTTTTTGTTGTTGTTATATTCCAAATTATAATATAAGGATATCGTAAATGAATCGATTTTAATAATAATAATAATAATATACTATTAAAGAAAATGTATACATTGCGAATTAAACAAAATGATAGTATACAATAGATATATATATAATTTGTTGTGTGTAAAGTAAACAAACGCAACATGTGTACACTAAAATATACTATGACATAAATCAATTCGTTAATTGTGTGATAAGAGCAGTGCCCTTGAGGGTCCAATAGCTCTCCGGAAAATCGGTCGGCAACAATACAGCAATGACAAAATTAGTACTATGTCCAGTGGTCGAAAGAACTCCAGCTCTGGCTGCAGTTTTATATAGAGGGCAATTGTACCTCAAACTTCGTTCATCCAAATCAACAGTTGGCACTAGCCGTATAACGGGCAGTGAAGGATACAGATCGCCTTGAATAATCAGAAATAATACATAAACATTGTGTAATTTTGTAGTTCCGATATGTTTTTATGTTTTATTTTTGATCATCGAATTGAATTATTACCGGGAATGGGATCGACCAGACGGCTGGTAGTCAAGTCTATGCGCCCGGCGTCCAAGTACAGGCCGTGTACATAAACGCCATCTTCCAGTTTCTTTAGACCCTTGTAAGCAGCATTGTCTTCTTTCGCGGTAGCTGCGTGCACATCGGCAATTTCTTCTTGTACCAAAATGGTTTGGGTAAGCTCAAAATCAACTTTCAAACTATCAATGGGTATGGCATATTTTCTGGCGTGCCTCTGCAGACACCCAGTCATGAAACCTTGTGGAAAATATAAACCTGATATCCAGAACGAAGGAGGACTTCCAAACTTCATCCAGATCTAAGATATTTTTAAGTTTTCGAATTTATATTACTTCGTATAACGATTAATTGCAGACATAACTTACGTTT
This sequence comes from Aphis craccivora, assembly GCA_009835225.1. Classification (NCBI taxonomy): domain Eukaryota; kingdom Metazoa; phylum Arthropoda; class Insecta; order Hemiptera; family Aphididae; genus Aphis; species Aphis craccivora. Next base: position 40,664 of record VUJU01002129.1, on the reverse strand, counting down.
ATAAAATCTAGTCTAAGAGCCAAGTCTTTAACCCAACTACCCAAAACTTTCAACGAGGGGTATGCTTTATTCAGCCACATTTTCGGTACCTGTGTTATTAAAAAAAAAAAATTGTTATGTGTTTGAGACTTTTTTTAAATTATTGGAAAATGTGTACGTTCTATATAGTACCATATTGTTCATGAATGAAAAGTAAACTCCTTCCAATTCTGCAGACATAACCACGAGCCCCTTTATCGCCTTACGTAAATCATTTAACGAACCATGTATGATGTCAAGTAATTTATTAAAACGTTCGATCTCCTGCGATAGTACTGTGGATAATGAAGGTAATCTTCCTTTATCATCTGTAGTCATTATTGTGGAATGAGCTTCGCCAAAGTCTATTACATTCATGAGTCTTTCAGAAATATCAATGGCCATTTCCATAACGATTTCATCGTCTGATTTACCAGCAGTGCCTGTTAGTGACTTTGGATATGCTCCAATGATTGTTACTAATACCTCTTGTGTTTCTTTAGTCTGATAAATGGAATGATTACATATTAGTATAAAGAAATACATTTAAATGTACAGCATAACAATATGTAATAATACAAAAAATTAATATTGTGTTTTAAAATCAAATGTATAGGTACTTGATACGCGATATTCGCATTTTCGTGCATTCCGAATATTTCTGGTTCTTCGATTATTGGTAGCTTATCTATAAACAGCTGATAATCATTAATAGTGGTGCATTTCATCGCTTCTGGACAAAAGTATATACCAGACTTGGAATATTTATAGCCTGAAAATATGATACAAACATGTAATTATTTATAGATCTTAGGGCATAATATGACAAAATATAACATCGTTCATATTACCTGGTTCAAGAGTGTGAGGACCGAAGAAATTAACAAGTACAGTCTTCAACGTTATTTGATCCCAAGAGTCGGTAACTCTGCCTCCATAGTTTATCTCACCAGTAATGTACTGCAAAGCGTCCCACGGTATTTCTTTTGCATTTAAACAATACATATGTAACAATAGCATAGCACATTCACGGTCACTATCAGTAAACGAGTATGCAATGTTCCAACCAAGCGACCCGAATTTTTTTCTTTCCAATATAATAGCGTGGAAAAAACATAGTCCAAATACCATTTTCCGCCAATCAGAGTTGAACGCTACCATACAAATGATTATATGATTACCTGTATTATATATTTTATAAATAAATATTTTGACATTTACCATTATTTTCAAAGAAATCGACATTAATGTCTGTAAATGATCTTTTCATATTTGCTCTTAGGCCTTTTGGTGGTTCGTTTGTAACTTTCAATGAATTTTGTAGGACGAATGTAGGAAAACTTGTTGATGGCATCGAACTTAAGAACAGTCTAAATTCAGGATTAATATTTGATGGATTTTCGATTAAATTTTGAACCAAGTTCTCCATATGAAGCATCCAGGATGATGCTAAATGGCAGTTCTAAAAAATAAAGTTTTAAATGACGTACTTATTTATTATTCAATTATTCAATATTACTATTATATATATATATGTATTTCTATCATTACTTGTAAAAATATCCAATGACCTTCTTTTTGGCCATTTTTTATAAGTTTTTCTGCAATAGGACCTTGACCTTGACCCAATGATATTGCACATAACTTATCTATCATTCCAAATTCCGTAGCAAACTTTTGGAACGCTACGAATGGATCTGAACCTGGACTAAGAATGAAAATCAAAGGTACAGTCGAAGACGTGTCATTGTATAATAAGGGAAGTGAAACTCCTGGACTTTCGATAAACGTTTTTCCAAGTTCAGTGCTAACGTAATTCGTAATTGCAAAAATCAACTTTTCTTCTTTAAATGCTTTAATGATCATAAGTTTTTCAAACGAATTTAATTTTGAGTTCCAGTTAACTTCAAGTTCATTATTTTCGTAATCTAAATGAATATCTTGAATAAAATCTCCTAGTGTAATTGTTATTGGTCCAGTACAGTTTTCAGGAAGATGTCTAAACGTTGAAAATGCTTCAGACATATAGTTTACAGTTTTCCACATATCTTCTGTCAATGCAAACACTGCTGGCTTAATTGTCATTTTCCTTTTTACTTTTCCTATGGGTCCACGCAACAAAAAGTTCCATTGGGTATTTGTAATTTTTCCTGCTTGCAAATTTATACTGACACTGACCAAGAAACTAAATATTAATTTATGGCGTTCGAACAGGCCTCTAGAAACATTTGTATAAACAGCTCTGGTAATATCTTCGATCATAGTGGGCATTTTAACATCTATTCTTATTTTTTTGTCACTGTTTTTAATTACGTTGCAAAATATCTAAAATTAAACAACAATGTTTTCAGACAAAATCCAATATATCATTTTATTATAACTTACAGAACTAAAATAGTTTAAAGAAAATTGGTACATAGTATCAATTTCAGACAACTGAGCTACAACAAAATAAAGGCATGATCCTCGATTAGCTACTGCTCTATAACGCTCACGTGCGATGCTGATGTTTTGTTCTGTTTCTTCTGCATCAATTAAACGTCCGGCGATGATAATTGACGTTTCCTGATTTATAAAAATTAAATTTTTTTGAAAATCTAATTATTTATTCAGTCCTACCTTGCTGTTATTTAGTGTTTGTATGAGTTCTTCATCGTCCAATATATTTCCTTTTGACATATTGAGCATCCTCAATGTTTTATCTTCCATTTCTTTTAACAAATTATTGTCATCGTTTATACTCACAATTGTTTCGGTCCGCTTTTCTTCTAAATCGGGCATTTCTAATCGCACAACGTCTCTAAAAAAATAAATACAAAACATAGTTTAAAGATATTAAATGTTTATACATATTTATAGTATTATTTACACTAATAACTGATCTTCTAAACCCGAAGGTGTTACAGTGAAATTTACTAGCGTAACTTGTATACATATGTCTGGTAAATAATGTGGATTAGACATTTTGGTTGTCATGTAGAATCTGAACTGATCATCATATTCTATGTCAGTATTACCAATGCGCATTAACAACCGTCCAGCCTATGATAATAATTTATGAATTAAACCAAGCCTTGTGTAATTATCAAATTAAGTGAAGTACTCGTCTAAATGTTATGTTCTCCAATATAGGTCTCAATGTGGGATCAATGTGTTCTTCGAGACCTTCGATCAAAACGGTGTACCCCAGCCTTACCGCATCAACGATTGCGTTCATAATGTCTGGATCTGTTCCTTTACACGTTCTCAACGAATTGTCCATTTCCAAGGTCTTAATCCACTTATTAGCCTGTTCTTGAGGATCTATCATCAGTGGCCATCGACTTGCTCTGGTTACGATTATTGCGCTATCCGTTGACACCAAATCCCTAGGGAGGCCACACATATTCCACGAGCGTAATTCAAATGAATCAATTAGCACAGAGCTCAACGAGTAATTTGTAGAATGTTTTATTTCATATAGTGTCAGTTGTTGTAGCCACAAATTTGTTATATCCTTACGATATTCGTCTGTAAAAGGCCCCAAATAGTTAACACACCCAGCTGCTAATATAGTGTCACCGGTCACCGTCAATAGGCGCTGGGAAAGCATCTAAATATAATGTAAACATTAAATTTGGGTTAAAATACATTAGGTAACGCAAAGAAAATAATAAAATACTTGTATATTATTTTCCCATCTTAATTGTTCATCGCTCAATGCTTCAACTAGCAAATCTGATCTGTTTAATCGTGATTGTGTTTTACCTATATTTAATTCAAGTTTGTTTTTTTCAGAAACACTTTGATCATAAGTATCTTCAAGTTTTTTTAGACGTGCTTGGACGTCAGATAACATTTTTTGTTTTGCTTTTAATTCTGTTAATACAATATTAAGTTCATCTTCAGCTTCTTGTTGTCTAAAATTATAAAAGTGAAAATAGTATTGTTTCAGATTAATGTGTTACAGTATTTTAAAAATTGTCAGTAATTAAGTAATAAGAACATAAAAAAACTTTGGTTTATAATAGGATGAATTAATAAATATAAATAGATATTATTAATAATAATTATAATAAGAAATTATTTCAAATGTTTTTTAATCATAACTAGGTAATTAGTTTTTTATAATCTCTGACTAAATGCAGTATCTACATATTTAAAATTTAAAAAATATCTAAAACATTTTTAAATGAATTTTGCAATTTATAACTAAAGATTTTAATAGAAAATTAGAAATTAAAAATAAAATAAATATTAATATTAATAATATAATGGTTTTAATAATAATATTATTCTAAACAAAAATATCATAACAACTACCTACATATTTTAATATTTTGTATTCTGTGTTATTATCATTATTAATTAAGGTAGGTACTAATGCAGACTGTATTTTAATTTTAATACTTAACGATTGTACGGTGCATTTTTAAGGAAGTATTAAAACAAAAAAAAAAAAACTGTAATAGGTACACCAATAAAGTACAATATATAGGTTATCTAAAAAAATATAATACATGCATTTTATTTTATATTTTAAATTATAGTTGTATAATTTAAATTGTAATCTAAAATTAACAACATAGTTCTTTTTATATAGCTAGCTATAGGTAATAGCAATAGATATATAATTAATATTATGTTTGAAGTTTGGAGACTTGGGATGTGTCATACCATTTTGTAAATATAACGAAATAATTAAATAACTTACTTCTTTCTTTTCGGTTCAACTATTCGATATATTAGATAATAACTGTACACGGCTCGAACCCATTTACACATTGATCGAGCCACTGAAGATTGTACAGCTACTTTTTTTTCATTAAAATCTGGATTATCTATGTAAGGCTTAAGTTGCTTAATCATTTTATCAGAAATGTTATCTGTATCATATTCTTGTAGAGTTCTTAGGAAATTACTATCACCTAATACTAATTTAGCTGAAGCCCAATCAGTTCTAATCAAAAATACAAAATTATAAAAATATAATAAATTTGTACATTCTATTTATCATATAACTATTTATAAATTACTTTTTCTCCAATAATAGACATACAGCTTCCATAACAGTTTGAACAAGTTTAGGAGGTTTATTAAATACTCTAAGTTCATTTATATCTTTTTTGTTTAGGGCTTCTAAAGCTGCTTTAGCTGCTTCCATTTCTGGCATAGCTAAGGCTAAATCTTTTTGTGCATCTTCAGCAATTGCTTGTGCAGCATCAGCTTTTATTTTAACTGCTGATTCTTCCAAAAGAACTACTTCTCGTACTGTATCTACGCTAGCCTTTTCTATTGTTAGATTGCTCATTAATTTCAATGTAGCTTCATTTTTCTCAAATAGTGCTGGTTCCATTGCTTTTAATTTCAATTTCATCTGACCTACCATATTGAAAGTTTCATACAATTTTCCTAATCCTTTTGAAATACGGTCTGATTCACTTTTGATTTTATTGGTTTGAAATTCATGCATTCTTAAGTACAGTTTTAAGAAATCCAAGTAACTTTTTGGTGTTACATAGTAGTGTCTTCTCATTTGATCATAAAATTGTTTTGTAGCTTCACTAACTGATTCGTGCATTCTGTTACAAATTTTTGTTAGATTGTCAATCAAGTTTGAATTTCCTGATTGTGAAAACATCTCTAAACTATTATATGCTACAGATAAAAGAGCTTCCTTCGGCCAGTCATCAAACCAATCTATAGTCGAGTTATTCACCAATGAAGGAAACAAACGACATCTACGCCTAAATGCATCACCAATTGGGCTCATACATATTACGAGATGAAGTTTAGAGCGTACTCGTTGTATAAAGTATCTGAATATTGCGTCACGGTTCTCGCTACTGATTCCTGATTCTGTGGCTCCTGGTCGACAAGCAATAATGACTTTTTCCAAGTCATCGTGTTTAAACAGGTTTGGTACTTCCCCTGGAATAAATTAAAAATTGTAAAACGCGTATTGCTAATTCATAATATTATATTTTAATATTAAATATAAATGGATTACCAGAATTTAAAATATTATTTATATCTTCTAAAAATACTTCTTGCACAATATGATTATCTGTAAATAAAAACGTAGTGTCTTCAGATTTTGCACCAGTTTTATAATAAAGATCAACTAAGTCTTCGTGGAAAGTAGTATAGTCATACGATTTCGTTAACTCTATTTGAAAACATCTAAAATATTTTAAAATTAAATAAAATATTTATGTTGTTTTCAAACTTTTGTTGTACAATGCGCACTTGTAATCATTAAGATGTGATGCCAATTTAGTTAATGATTGTTTCCCCATACCACTCACTCCTACAAGTAAAGCATTCCCTCTTTCTGATCTCAATATCCTCGCTATACGTGTTATGTGTTCGATGGCATCCATAAAAAATATAAGTTTCATGTCTTTATTATATATCATATTAAAATCCATTAAATTTTCAGTCAACACTTTTTTTAATTTGATGATATCGGTTATTTCTTCGTAAATTCGATTCTCTTTGGAATTTGAATTCATGAAATCACCAAATACCAACATAGGAGGCTGAGTTAGATTGATGTCAGATTTGGAAAATTCTAACACTTTTTTATCAAAAAAATTTGTGCACACGTTTTGAAGAAGATTGTAAAAATATGATCGATCTTCTTGACAAACTAAACGATCATGGTACACACGTAATGTTTCATGGTACCATAGTCTGTAAGAAAAATAAATATAATATTGAATTTTATATGATTATGTGTGAGATACAATTAAAAAATACCTAAATAAATGTGTTCGATCTGGAATTGTGGCAAAATCCGCTTGCAATACTCCTTGTATGGTCTTTGACAAATCCCTGAGATTAAACACATAATGTGACTTTGCAGGAGTAGGTAACAGATCTTCTGAAATACGTGAATATACTTCGATACTAGCTTCTACTATTTCTGTACTTGAATTAGCTATAATTGGCGGGAATTCTTCAAAAAATCCATCCAAAATGGATGTAAATATAGTTCTCATAGCATTTTCGCTCGTAGTTGGTATAAACATCATAGAAAAATGTCTTGTAAATCTTGGAGTTAAGGGATTTCTACCTCCACCCGGGGGTGCACAGATAGTACATAATATTACATTTTCTATATATTTCCATTCTAACTTATCTCGATCGTAGATTCCACCACAATCCAAAAGTTGTCTTAGTAACTCAATAGGTGGCTGAGCACCATAAACTTCAGGTTTGGGCATGTTGACGTCGTCAATGAAAATCGTTAAACGTTTATTTCCTGGTGCACCAAACCGATTTCGTTTTTTTTTTACTAGTTTTGATTCTAATATCTCTTGAGTCCTATAACTACTGGTTTGTGCTGAAAAATTTATTATTCCGGTTATCCAATTATCTGTGGTTACTAAATTCTGCATGACTAAATTTGCAACTGAAGTTTTTCCCACTCCTAGAAAAATTTTACAGTTAAATTATTAATAATATATATTAGTATTTTTTCTTTACCTGTGATTCCAGTTAGCATTACTGGTTGGTTCATTTGCACTAGCCTTTCCATTACATACGCATATCGAATGCTATCTACCGTAGGTACTAGTAACTCAAAATAAGGTGTATCTGCATTGTATACAAATTTTGGAACAATGGAATCCCAATTTTCAAACTTTTTATTTACTGTGTTTAAGTACACATCAAATAATTTAATTCCAGGTGAAATTAAAAATTCAGAATAGTTTTCAAATTGATTGAAAACTAAATTTTCGAATTTATTTTGAGAAGAATCTACTAAATTAGAACCCAATGACCACAAATACGAAAATATAAATGATTGGCAAATATAATTTTGAACTTTTGAATTCTCTGTTTCTGTGTCAAAAATATCAGAGTTGAATAATAGGGATTCGATAATAGTACACATCATTGTCACTTTACTAATTTCAACCTAAAATTGTGTTTAAAATTTACCTGAGTATATTCTACTTTAATTTAAGTTAGTTCAATTTTGGCAGAATTATACCTGTTTAATGGGAGCCAAACAATGCTTGCCAATAAATGAAAAACCTTCGTAGACATAAGTTTCAAATAGTGACAACAGATATTTTTTTATTTCTGCACTATTTTGAATGGTATCATTTTTTAATCTATTTATCCATGACTTAACATATGGTAACCATCCTAGTTCGGCTGCATCCATGTAAACCATTCCACATCTACTAACTGTGGCGGGTGACGCTTGTGATAAGTCACCTACTTCAAAAATCATTCTAACCTGAAAATTATGTAGTTATGTTAATATAATAAACTATTTTAAAACTAATGATTGTTTATATGTTTTACCCAAGAGCTCAATTTGATACGCTCTGAATTAGCTAGACATAAGAGCTTATTATCATCAAGTACGGTATTAAGGTTCTCGATCCATATTGCATCTACAGGGCCATCACACACCACCCATTGAAATATTTCTTTTGTTGTTTGAACTGTTTGTCTTACAAATTTTCCGAGCAATCCGTCCTTCCATTCCATTGTAAGAAGATTTACTTCACCGTAAAGTTCGCTCATAGTTATAGCTTTGGGATTTAGTTGGTATATTTTCACTGGTCTATAATATTGTTCTTCTATTTTATTATTGTAAAGTTCTGTTAATGTTTTACTAAGTATTTTTAAAACGGTGGTCTTTCCACCCCCTGTTGGACCAACGGTCATGATACCATGACGTACAATTATTGTCTCTAATAACTGTATAACTTTTACATAAATACACTCTTCTATTTGATAACCATAATTTTCCATTACACTTTTGGCTGTGGATAGGAACATTCCATAATCTTGTTCTGGTAAGACAATTCCAGGAAATAAGTCATTTAATATACCCTAAATATTTAAATTATGTTATAATTTTTATAATATTTTACAAGTTATAAATAATTTTATAATTACTTGGAATAGAATAGCGTCATCTTTTAGAAATTTTGGCAAATTACTATCTCTCAGAGCTCTAATTAAAACTAAATCTTCGTTAATAAAAGGGTTTTGTCGTTTTAATGAGCCAGCCATTACTAAAACGCTTTTTACAGCTCTTTAAAACAGAATAATTTCATGATTATAGTTAATACTTAAAAAAATATAACAAAAAATATTACCTCATTCCAAAATCATAGTGATCCTGAATAGAAAGCTGTTCACTACACAATTTATACATTTTTACCATTTTTTGAGACAACATTTTTGATGATTCGAAACCTTCAGAATACAATATCACCTCAGCAATTAAACCATAGTCTGGTACCATCATTGCCATGGGTCTAAATAAAGCTTGCAAATTATCTGGTAATTCACTTCTTCCGGCATATCCTGGATTCATTGTTATGAATGCTGCACAAGTTTTTACAAGTTTAATCTCTCGACCTTCAAACATGAATTTAGTGGCATTAATTAATTTTGCATTCATAATAGTGATTAACTGTTGCGCGATAACCGATAACACTTCAATTTCTATACGGTTGAATTCGTCAAAACAGCACCACGCTCCTGACTGTGCCAATCCAGAGAAGAATTTACCCATCATCTACAAAAGGAATTAAACACATTTTTCTCGCATAATTTCTTTTTGACCCATATATTTTGTACCTTATAATCTAAACCATCAGAACAGTTAAATACAACACATTGTGTTGCTAATGCCTTTGCAAGATCTTTTGTTGTTTCGGTCTTTCCAGTACCCGCAGGTCCAGCTGGTGCACCACCTAAATTTAACTGAAGTGCACCCATCAAGCACAAATAGCATTTGTCAGTTAATGGCGTTATCACTAATCTAGGAGATGCACCCAAGTATTCAAATGCATATAGCCAACGAGCATTAGCCATGTATGCAACACAACTATCGACAGTATCCCAATAATAACGTAACTGTTTAAGCCATTCAAAATTTAAATCACTGTTGATTTTACGGACCACCATAGTTGATATTATATCCCTTGCATGAACATCAATCGTAATCAATGCGCAGATTACAGAGCGTTGAAGAGTAGTTAAACGTCCCCGAACCATGGCTGCTAAATTATTTAGATCCTAAAATAATAATTTATCTTTATTAGTACTAGAAAATTACATAGATTTGATTTATTTCCAAAAATACTTAATTTAAAACATTTTTGTTCAAATTCAACCAATTTTTCTTGTATATTAGAGTCAAGTTTAAGGACTTTATGGACATCACGACACCACATCATTTGAGATACTGCAATTATTAACTGAAAAAAAACAATTTATTTTCTTTCCAATACTTATGTTAATTTATTTAAACTGCAACCTGAGCAGCGTGTAACAAAACCCATTTTTCTCTAGGAATCTTGTCGTAATCTTCCATGGCTGCGAACATGAACATCCGTAAAGTATTTACCATTTCTTTTTCTACCTTTGTTAGCCAGAATTCAACGTTCCCTGCTGCTTTAACCTGTGTTGAAAATTTAACGATTTCCTTTTCAGGAGATATCATGGCCATAATATTGGTAGGCGAATTATCTTCTTTATCTGAGGCTAATGGGTTTCCTTCTTTATCGTCATTTTTAAATTGTATTCTCCAAATAGCATCGAAACATTTGTTCATGTGTGGCTGTACTGCTCTAGTATTTCGTGCTTGAGCAATTATTTCTATGAGCTCATCATTTGACAGGAAATAAAACCGTGGAAATATAACTCTCTTTGATTCTAAATATGCTTCTAAATATAACATGATTTGTTCTAACTGTTGATTATTTTTTATAAGAGTTTTTAGGAGATCAGTATCGGTACATATGCTTATAGCCAAAGGATTTTTTTCAGCTTTCAGCATTATGGCCTTCCATGAACTATTTACTTGAGTAAATAATGCAGCTTCATTTGGAAGCTGTCTTTGTATATCAGGAGCAGAAAATATGGATTCTAAATAAATCCAATTATTCTGGCACATTATCCATTCATTCTACAGAGAAATGTTTTTTCTAACAAATGTATCAGTCTAATAGATTTATAAAATAAGAATTAATATATTACTTACTAGAACGTCATTCATAATATTCATAGAATTTATCCATTCTTCGACTCTTGATCTTATCATTGCTACATGTTTTGATGAAATGAGAGTATTTAAATTTATATTTGCTTCTTCTAGTGTTAATTGAACTTCCTCCAACGAACCAAGTATAAAAATATCGTGTGCATTTTTATAAGGGAGTACAATTAAATCTACTATTTTCCACGAATCTTCAATTTTTTTTAATATTGCCTCTAAAGTTGCTTCAGAACTGGCCTGTCCAGACACTTCCATTATCTCAGTACCGTAACTAAACGCATCTAATTCGTCAAGTATTTTAAGAGTAAGCGTTTGATTAGTTGGGAATTTTGTCCCAAGTATCTGTTCAATTTTTATCCAATGATGGTTCTTAAGATTTGGATTTCTTAACATCGCTATGATTGACATTTTTGCTTTAAATGATTGTACTTTTTCATTAATAATATTTATGAGTTCGCATTCAGGAATATTTTTTGTAAATTGCACAATGTATTTTAAATTTAGTGCTAAGAATGTATTCATTTGTTCTACATCTAAAGTATGAAAATTATCTATTTCCCAAGCAGACATTTGTTTTTCCCATTCAACTATACTATCCCTAAGCAACATTCTGAGTCTCACAGCTTCGCTCGCTTCTGTCAAAATATCAACTTTTGTCATCTCTACTCGGAAATAACGCTGATAGGACTTATACAAGTTCGATTCTTTTTGAAGGTCTGCCAATTGTTCACTAAGTACAGTTAATGTCTTTAATACATGTTCTGTATCTGAATCAATATCAATTAGCCATGGTTCCTAAAAATACAATTTAAAAATAAAATAATAATTATGCAATTAAAATTAAAAATATTATTACTTGAGCTTCAATATATATTTGTTCTACTTCTCGAAGCATTTCTATTATTTGAGAATCAATTATTTTGATGAAATCTTCTACAAGATTATTTTGATCACTGTAAATGTCATCAAACACTATTTGTAAAGTTATTAGCTCTTTTGAGAATTTCTATAAAAAAAATATTATTGAGCATTTTTGATTATTTATCAGTTATGATCAAAACATAATTTATTTACATCGTAATTTTCAATATCCCCTTCAGAAACAGGTATTTCAAATTCTTCAGCTAATTCATATAGTTCTGTAATATAATTTAGTTCGATATCTAATTCTTCTAACTGAAATAGCAAAAAACAAGTTTGATTTTTTTTAACGTGTTTTCTTTTAATGAGTATTTAATAAATTATTTAAATACATACCCTTTTAGAAAGTGTTTGCAAAAACTTTTTATAATCTACATATTGTGCGGCATTAGATGGAGTAGTATAGAGATATTTGAGGGATTCATTTATTTCAACTAATAATTTTTTTACCAATTGTTTTCCCAATCTATATAATGTAATTAATGATTAAATATAACTACTCTATCAATAGCTCTCTTATGTTGTCATAACATACTTGGTCAATGTCTCCTCTACTAGTTCTAATAATAAATTAGAAGTAGGTCTAACAACACTTTTCATTAAATCAAATTTTAAATTGAACATGCCCAACATTTGATTGGAATTTATTTTATTTACATCGTTTAGCTGCTGTTTATATTTTTCTAACATTTTTCGAAAACTCGTTAAACCTGTAAAAATTGATATTTGATACTTATTCTGATGCAAGAAAAAACCTATTGATTTAATATTTACTGGTTTCGTTTTGAATAATCCCTCTATCTAAGTCTTGATTTTCTCTATAGATATTGTAAACATATTCTACACGGTTTAAGTATTTACAAACGGCTTCAAAGTTTATACTAATATAATTTAGTATTTTTTCCGCAGTACTCTTATATTTTTCATCGATATCAAATAGAAACTGTAACGACGGTCCATTGCCACACAGTCGATCGGTTATTTTACCACAAATCGAGGGACTAAGACAATAATTCCAACGATCGATAAGAGCGTTGGATAATAAATAACGAAGGTACTTTTTATACAACATACAAAACTCACCAAATAAAACTATCGAACTCGTTGTCGTCCAAAAGTGGAGTGAAATGAGTCACCATATTCGTTTTCCAGTCTTCCATTAAAAACGATACGTACGTGATGTAATCGTTTAGGGAGTAATTGAACTCAATACCCGTTTTCGTTAAATTAACCTCAAATATGAACATTGGAGACTAGAGAAATAACAATAAACAAAGTCAGTTATAAATAAAATATTATAATGCCATTAAAAATCCGGTCGATACCTTTGGGTCGTCCAAAGACCTACTACCTTCCAGTACCATTTCAACATCAGTGCCAATGAGTAAGTCGTCATTAGGAATGTATTTATAATGTTTGTATATGTCTGCTTCAAATAGCATAATTTGTTTTTGGATGAACTTGTGTACATTCGATTGTAAAAAGAAATCAATGTACATTATATAACGACATATTCTCTTGCAAAATTTAAGCTTGGACCTCTGGTGTCCGAACGGCATGTTATATAGTATAGTATCTAAGTCATAAACTTCCTCGTTTTTATTGAATTCTGTGTCATCAATAGTAAACCCAGTTTCATTCAATACTTCTTTGCATGCGATCAACATCAATTTTTTGATTGTTAAATGAAATTCTTTCAAGGTCTTAATAGCTGATATGGTGCTTTCCATCTAAAAACGTCACACAACAAATTAAATATAAATTTGAAGAATTCTTACATATAAATATATATAATATTAAGAGTTATCAGTGATGTAATCAGAGCTAGGTCATATAAAATGATATTTTGTCATAAAAACAAATATCACACTTTCAAATTTGTTATTTAACAATATATATATTATACATATAAAATATTAACAATATAAATAGTGTACGAATTACAATACCATAAAAAATTATAGAAAATACAAAAATGCCTTGTATGAATTTTGAATATGCATTACGGAAATGCGTTTATAAAACTATTTCATAAAGAAATTTATCTACAGAAATAACGAAAACGTGTTGTGCATTAATAACTTGTTGCTTTTTTCAAAATATAAATTTTGTTATATTTTATTCATAAATATAAAAGCTATGACCTTGATAATGAGTATATCATATCTATCTATTGCATGTTTAGTACCAACTAACTATAATTTACACAGAGATTCCCACAGAAAAATGGAATTGGAAATGATATGATAAAATAGGATAAGAATACTTAGGTATTAGAAGATATATTTGGATTGTAAGTACTAAAAATTAGATGGTTATAATCATAAGCGTGCGCAGGTGGGATGTCGAGTATGCCATGGCATCCTTTGCGGGTCACAGAGTCAGCTTGTTTTTTATTTTTTACTTTTTAGTTAGGAGTTTATAAACGTTTGTATAAACAGAAAACAGTTAAGAAATTTTGACAGTTCAGGCTACGTATTTTATTTATTTAGATGATTTGTATAACGGTCTTGAAAATCGATTTAATCAGGAAATATTTAATCTAATTGGTGCAATTGGTCATTTAATAGAACTAAAAACTGAAGAATTTGACATAGAATTATTTTCACGAATTTTGTACTTAATAGTGACGAATTAGAAGGTGAATTAAGACTTCTACGTTCTTTGCCCGATTTTGTAGCAGAACCATCAAACAAAACAATTCATCAGTGGTTAGAAAAATTATTATCTAGTAAAAATTTTGTTAATGTAAATAAAGCGTTGAAACTTTTTACTACTATTCCTGTCACAAGTTGTTCTTGTGAAAGAGCTTTTTCCAAACTAAGTTTGGTAAAAACAAAATTGAGAAGCCGCATGTTGTAAGAAAGATTGGATGCAATGATGTTGATATTTGTAGAACAAGAACTATAGCATCACAGATAAATTATGACGATGTAATTGATGAGTTTAGACATTTTCATTCTTTTGACAAAAGATTAGAATTATACTAAAGTATTAACTAAATTCAATTCATATTAATATATATTAGTAATAAAATGCAAAGTTTAAATTACATTTTTACTTATATTGACTATAATATATACTATATATCTATTTACCATTATTATTTAATATTTTACTATTGTACTATTATTCTGAGAACTTTATAGTTATGTAATACATTTTTTTTTAAAAAAAAATTCTGATGTTTTTTTGAAGGGAGATACTATAAATTGAGTTATTTTTAAATATATAGGCATCCCCTGCGAAAAAACCTAAGATGATTCAAAGGTAATTCAATAGTTCCCACTCTGATGACCACTTTAATTCTCCATTCCAACCTGTTGTTCTTTAAATTGTTGAAAAGTAATTTCTTCAATTACAGAACCATTATATAAACAAATTTCCATAATCTCGTGAACAACTTCGGATATTTGGAATGTCGTTTCTCGAAGTGGATTGCATAGAAGTAATACCGTCAGGGGAATTAGAAATTCTTGACGCGTGTGATTGTACTTTTTCCATGAAATAAATTTATACCAGAAGTGCAAACATTTCCATTGTTGATATTTTTTAAATAGTGTCAGCTATGAACAAAAACACAGATTTTATTAATTTTTGAAAATCAATTTTATATTCTTCAATAGGTATTCTTGAATATACGTTTTAAATATTCAATTTTTTCAAAATAATTAAGTAGATCAAAAATAATAATAATAATAATAATAATAAATCCACTAGCAAGTTAATGTCAAATGTGCCAATTTTAATCGTTAGATATTTTATTTTTATATTTTGCATATTCTATAGAATATTTTATATATATAATGTATGACGTATATTTCAATACCTTTGCACTTCTAATAAATATTCGTAAGGAATTAAAATTTAAAAACTTATTAACTCAATTTATGCAATATAAATCACAAACATGGCTTATTGGTTATTAAAAATAAAATAAAAGTTCACCAAATTCAACGAAAAAAAATGATAAATATATTTATTAATATACTTGAGGATTCATATATATTTAATGTAGGTGCGATCTTATAAAATCAACAAACCCATGTCAGTAATGACTAAAGTGATTAATAAGTGTTTAGCTATTATTAGAATATACTTAACACCTGTACAATATCATGACTGCATAAGCTACAATATAAAGTATACGTCCTGTAGGTTGGTCTATTAGTGTAAAATATAATATACACATGAGTCAAAATATTGATATTTATCTTTTTAATATTTTCATTAAATATATAAATAGGACAGTATACAATTTTCTAATGCCACAGTGATATAATCGTTACGTCATACAATACAAATATTTAAAAAATTTGTACAATGTTCTTATTCATAGATGATTAAAACCTAAAGGCTATTATAATTTATAATATATAAATATAAAAAAAACTTACGAAATATAATGTAATATTCTTAAGCGTATGTAGATATATTTGAATGGTGGTTCATATTTTACACAAGTGCAATAATTACTTAAGTATAATTCTACAGGATTAATATTATTATATAAGTACTGAGTACAACTCATGGACTAAGATAGAATGAACAGGAAACAGGGCTCTTGCTTATAGTTTAGGAGAGTTTTGTACTGGAGAGGGAGGATAACAAGTATACATCGAGTATTACAAAAATTTGTCATTATAAATAGGTAGTTAAAAAGCGCTCGATATCTTAACATAGTTGTCGTTTTTTCTTACTTATAAAATTCTTAAACCTTATGTTTTCTATGAACCACCACCAGTTAATTTTCAGTCCATATTAGAAATCTAAGTAGATGATCTATTAAATGTATTAACTTACGTCTTTAATTTTCTTATAAGATATATACTGTTCTTCAAACTCTGCAAAGGGCGTGAATGTTATTTCATCTTCAATGTGTGACATAAAACCTTCGTTACTTAACGTAAAAAAACAATGTGTGTCAATATTCTTGAACAAAACAATTTTAAAATTATACGGTGTAAAATATTTTGATTTTTTGTTGACAACATAAACTAAATAAACGAATTTGTATTCCGTCGCAGTTTTAAATTGATCTATAAGCTTATCTAGGTCTAATACTTCAGGAGGTTCTTCTTTACAATACGCTTCATCAGTTTTGACAATACTTTCTTCTGATTCAGATTCATCGGACACAGAACTTTCCAACTCACTCGGTTCCGTAGCTAAACATTTAAACCAACACAATGTTACTATAATCTAAAATTATACACATAATCGATTATACATTCTGAATCGTCCTCCTCAATATCTTTTCCAATATTATTATCATAATCTTCTCTATTTTTTGTGTATTCTAAAAAACCAGACTAAAACATAATAATTTATTGGTCACAGTTAATTACATTTAAAGTAGAAAATATATATTTAATATGCAACAAATATACTTATTAAAGATTATATCTTAATTAATAGCCAAAAAATCTATCAAAAAGTTACAAATTACCAAAGCTTCAGGATCTTCTTTTTTATATAATACTGCCTGTAAATATTTTGTGTGTAGTGTTTTCGTGTCGACATTTCTATTATCAAGATTGATCGAATCACTGGTAAATGAAAAAAACAACAGTTATACAATCTAAAATAATATACATGTTAGGTATTTTACTCGTTATATTTTTTTAGTTCTTTTTCTTCCGACAAATCCAATTCAGACGACATTATTTAAGACGAAAATTAGCTAATTTACACAAATAAGTCACAAACATTTAACATTATATTTAACATTTATTATTTTCCAAATAGCTGATATATTGATATTTGGTTTGATATATCACTAAGGATATACGTAGGTATCTAAGCAATAGTCGCATTTCGTAGTGCGGTGTGTACTGTGTATAATAGTGAACTACGTATAGAGAAATCGTTGATCAAAATAATATAAAGCGGCGGCGCGATCAACGGCGACTTGGCGACCGTTAATAAAACCGACGGCTAGCGCAATGTAGATTTCCGCCATCCCACGACGGCGACCGGGCTGTCAATTTTCCACGTAAAACCGTCGCGAACGACCGCGTGCTACGAATATAATAGACGACGCGATCGCCAGCATTCAGCCACGCCGTCTGTCGCCGAATAGTGACGGACGTCGAACGGCTTCGAATCTCGGACGTCCGTCGGGTCGACGACACGCAGACCAAAACCTCGGTCGTTGTCGATAACATCCCACCGACGCGACGGCTCCCTGTGCCGTGGCTGGGTGTTATCGCGGTCGAGTGCCGACTCGCCGATGACAGTACTATAGTGTCATCGTCCGTCCGACTCGACGGCCATTTCTCGATCGATCACTTTACAGGTGCTCTCTAAGCCGTTATTATGCCTTTCCGTTTCGATCGATTATTGTTTTTTTGTTACCTACTACGATACAGCACGCCCTTCCGGTCGAACCGCCTAGTGAAGTTAAGGTGGATTTTCACTGGACCGTTGGCGTGTAGGTACGTGCACGTTTATCAACACTCAACACGCACAAACGTACATACTACATATACAGACATACAGTATACACGTCCTTAGTGAAAAATACTCTGATAAGCACGATAATAAGCGCTTAATTTTAGCGGTACCTAAATTAACTTACTATAAAAATTTGGCCCGACTCCATACTCTATAGTGTAAATACACTTTAATTAACTTTTAAAACAACATAATTATAAAAAGGATTATTTAATATAATTTGATATTATAAAAGTACCTATAACATATTATTATAATATTATTTAACATTTTTAAATTTGTGATTGCTGCTATCGCTCAAATTATACCGCTCGAACGGAAATAGTTGAACTAGATTCAACTTCATGGTATCGTGGTTATACGCGTGGTAAGAACGTATGTACTTTCTGGTATACCAAAAGCTTACCATGCAGTATACCAACCAATCACAGAAAATAATTGTCTATGCACACGTACACGTACGTCGTACACGTATGTAGTGGAAACCCGCCTTAATAGTGTTAATGCCAATTATAAACCTTAACCATGCCTAATAAGTATACCACATTGTGAATTAGTACATATTATCATATATTTTTTACTATCAATATTTCGTATCGTAGTTTTTTATTATTTTGTGTTCACTATCGGTGGTGTGCCTTAATACCTTTTTTAACTTAAGACTGATATTTTCCTATTTTTCATAAGCTCCATTTCTCAATATAGTTCACTACATACGACTAGGTAGTGCTAATACATCTTCGAGATGGGCAGTAACCAGACGCCAGCGATCGCTCGTGAGCGGACAATACCTGGTGAGTATGGTGACATCACTAATCAAACCTTCGACCCGTCGCAACTTGCCAAACTAGATTGCCCATCAAACACACTTTTTTTCTAGTCGTGTTACGCATTTAATGTGAATATCGTATTCGTCCTCACGAATTCTAAAAAAAAATAAGCAATATTACCTATTATTTTTATTATTTTATCGACAATTTTTTTACAAAAATATTATTATTAAAAAGACGTCGTACCCGAGTGTGATGTCTCCGTCTTACTAACGTTCACCTTATCAAATTTGAGTTCAACAAAATCCATTTTATGCTGTTTGCTTAAACAGTAGACTTAATAGAGTAAATTTACTTATTAGTTATTGTTCAACTTAAAGATATAGTACCCAAGGCTAAGCTTTGTATTGATATTTTAATTTTAAACTGAGATATAGCTATGTAAAACATTAAAACTTTAAAATGCTCATTTCTTGCTTTGCAATTAAAATATCATTAGAATCCCATATGCGATGTCCTAAATAATATTCTTACTTTTAAGTTTGATAATAGGTCAATCGACTGTAATACTAGAACTATAATAGCATAAAATTGATTTTTTTAAACGCAAATTTGCTATATATTGTACCTATGTTAGTAAGACGGAGACAACACGTCATGTAAGCAAGACATCCTGACTATTTGAAGATACTATAGCTGTGTATTATCCTAGGATTAATGAAACCTAGATAGGAAATTCGTCTGTGGTCGTTTGTAATTAGTAAGATTTTTTAAATAATTTAGTATGCAATTATTATGATCTTAATATTATTATATTAATAGCGGTTAAGCGACCTTAAAGTAACTGGTACAATCTATTATTTACTTAAACCTTCCCCGAAACTTACAAATTGTCAAGTATTTTTTTATTCTATAAGACTCGGTAATACACTTTGCCTTTTATATATCTTACGTGTTATCCGAATCTTCTTTATAATACTTTTGAGAATTGTCTAAAATCCCAAGTATTATGTATCCAAAATTAGGTAGAAATTGGTCAAAAACTGTGGATTTGCGTGTATCTATCATGTTAATATAACCTGTTGATAATTTCTGTATTAGCTAGTTAGCGAAGTAAGTTAATAGATAGTTATCTATTTATATCTTTATCTGTATTTTCTGTTTTTCTATTATTGTAGAAATATTCTTAAAAATAATATAAAAAACAATTTAATTTAAAAAAAAATTTAATAATTTTTTGTCAAAATCGGTTAAGTATTAAAATTTTGTTTATTAAATAAACCACTTATGTAATAAACACTCTTTTTCTAACCTATAATATATTTGTTACTCAATTTTAAATTTATATAGAATAGCTTTATTCAAGGGCACACTCAGGATTATTTTTTTTTTTTTTTTGAGAGGGAGCTAAGTTAAATTAGGTATTTTCAAATATTAATAGTATTTATTTTAAAAATATGAACAGAAATCCTAAAGCTTATGCACGATTTTTCGATTTCGATCTGACTAATTATGTTAGCCCTATAGTCTATGTTATGCCTAGGTAATGTTTAAATTTCTATAGGTAATTGATAATTTTTTTTCATCATAATTTAAAGTTAATACCTAATAAAATTATCAAAATGTTAGAGACCAACTATTTTTTGGGAGGGAGGGGAGGGCTTAAGCCCGTTAGCCGGGAGGGCTTTGGGTGAGCCTTTGGCTTTATTATATAATCTAAAATTATAATATAATATAGATTATTATATCTAATCATAATAAATATCTTATTAGCTGCAGCTAATGGCAACTCTATTTATAAATAAAAAAATATTCGATTTTTCATCCACTGAAAAAAAAATCATGGTCAAGTATCTCTATAGAGCCCTATAGGAGATAAAAAAAATACATATAACCATATAAAGCTATAAACCTTTCCTGAGTCTCAAATAATTAATTAATATTACTTTTATTTAAAACGGTCCATTAATTTTTTAGTTTCTAGTTTCATCACATTATATATAATACATCTATATGAATATTATATACTTATACATGAATAAATAGATAGATAATTATTATACGCATTATGGAATACGGAAATGAATATCGTTGTAGTGACAAACGTGGAACGTATGTTTAATATTTATAATATTTTTTAATATTATAGGTTTTAAAATCTCCCTGCTCAAAAGTGCACAGAACATACATTATGGTTTTTGAAAATCAGTGTATTTTCATGTTACAGGGCAGAACAAAAAAATTTGAGAAGACCAGGTCCCCTTAAAATTTTGTAATCTCCATGCTCAAAAGTGCGCTGAAAATACAAATGTATACTACTATAGACAATGGTACCGCAAAAAACGGTGTAGTTATAGGTTCGTGGTAAAGTAATAGCTTAAAACTACAGTCAACATATTTTGAAATATTGTGTATGAGAAATAATACTCGTAATATAAGCTATGAAGAAAAGTTTCAATTTTCTTTGATTCATTTTTTTTTAAATTATTTTGGAGTTAGGACAGTTAGGTACAACGTAATAACTAAAATTGTTAGAAGAAAAATCGTTGTTTATCATTTAAATATCCCATTTCGTGAATGATTGAATTTCAAACGTGTATGAAAAAAATTGTACTTATGAATTTTCAATATTTTCAAATTTTTACTAGGATTATACCTTATTTAAAACGTATAATTATTAACATTATGTATTAAATTTTCAAAGTATTAGTGCTAAAATTTGAAAGTATAATAAACATTTTTAACTAGAAAATAATTTACCTATTTGAATAATTTGATGAATTTGATCAAAATATAAAATTTGAAAGTTTGACTCTTATAATAAAATTCAGGCAATACATTTTTGAACGCAATACAGTTATAAACTTATAACAAAAACTTACTAGGGGCCTGACATTATATTTTCAGATTGTTGGACTGAGAAAAATGTTTTATCATTTTGAAAAAAAAAATTCTATTTTTACTTAATACCTCATAATATTATGTAAAATACACCCAATATTGTAGGTATAGTTATTCTAATTTTTATATGGTACAACTATCTGATAATTTATAATTTATATATTTTATCAATCATCACCTTAAATAAACAAAATCGCAAAAAATTTCAACAAATTTTGACATTGTCATACATTGAAATTTAGCATTTAATAGGAAGGTAGGTAGGACCTAGGATGAAAAGCAATTAGTCCGATTTATATATACAATCATCATTTCATTATTTATATAATATTTTATTTAAAATAACAGGTTAAACAGTTAAATTAACAAAATACTTTAAAAAAGCTATAAGAGTTAAGATTTACAATTATATACATAGATAATATGTAATATGTAAACTATTAAAATATTATATATTATAAAACCAATGATATATAGAAATAAAATATTACTAACCGCGGGCTATTACATCCAATCCTGGTGAGCACATCAGTACATCACATAGACACTAGGTACGCTATATGTATAGTTATGTCATATCTTATGTCGCTTATGTATATTAAGCATAACACTCGTAATGGTGTAATAATTTCACAGGTTTTATTAAGTTCATGATACACCTATAAAAATCTAAATGCTCCCGCGTACAAAATATATTTATCTAAGTTTATCTCCCTAAAAACATCACAATAATTATAAACTAAATTTAATGTTAACTCGAGAAATATATTATAGGTAAACAATTATATTTTATGTACCTTATAATAAAGACGAAACTCATATATATTATAGCATATATACTGCGCGTTGTGATTGTCTTTGGGAACACGTATAGTGTGCGGCTCTTTATAAAGAGGGGTTGTGCAGCAGATGTTTTTTCGGGTATAATAAATACACGTTTATAAATATAATATATATATATATATATATATAGTGTTATATTATAACAGCCTGCTGTATTTAAAGGACAGTGGTGCTGAGCATTAATAATTAAATACACTCCTTCAGATTTCGAATGAAGCTACTGAATATTATATATATTTGATCTTACCGCTGTTATTTTATCCATATATATTATATAATGAATACTTATTATATAGTTTATAATATATAGATAACCGTGGATAATAAGCAATCATATATACCTATATTGTTAACAAGAAACTTAATATAATAATTTAATACATGATAACATAGAAGAACGAACGAATACGTTATAATTGCGGTAAGTGCCTATAGCTGATATTTATATGTTTTATACACATTAGATTAATACCTATCTATTACCTAATATTATAAAGAAAAATCACGAACAATAAAATTAATAAAAAATCAGATTCTATACCCAGTCTTCATTGATTTATGACAATAAAAAATTGACGCAATAGGTATACCTATAGTGAACAATGAACATAGGAGTATAGGACATTTTAATTTTATGTAAGTACAATAAAAAAAAAAACTTATAAAGAACCTTTTAATGCATTATTAAGTATTTTGATTTTTGATCGACTGTATTAGAATAATTTTTATCAACATTTAGGTATAGTAAATTTTTATTAAAGGTATAGAACATTTCAAACTTTCATCAATTAGGTATATAGATATCAATAATAGCTTAAAATTAAGCTAAATATTTTTAAAATTGCATTGTGTAAAGAAAATGATATTTTAAGTACCTAATAATGGAATGTTTCAAGTTTCTTAAATTCATTTTTTTGTATTATAAATTATTATAAATTATAATACCAAAAAAATAAAAACCATTTTGATCGTTGATCGTTATTGTTGTATGTTTGAATAATATCTATATTGTATAAAATATAAAAGGGCTATCATTTAAAAAATAATATATGTAACTATAATAATTCATAATTAAATTTTAGTAAAAAACATTATGAAGAATCTTGAATTTAATTTTATAGTCCTGGTTACAAAAAGTACAAAAAATTATGTGCGATGGCCGGGAATCGAACCCGGATCAACTGCTTGGAAGGCAACTATGCTGACCATTACACCACCATCGCAGTTGATGGAAGGTTAGTATTTAATGTTATTTCATGTTATGATTTTCTAAACATTTTATATATTTTTTAATTTTTAAGTCTAAATAGAGCGATTAATTTCTTAGTTTTTAAAAGATGTGTATTTTATTTTTTTTTATCTGTGTGTTTAACATCACTTTTAAGATTAGTAAAAATGATTCGATTTCCATTTACATCTTTTCCGGTACCTACCTACCTACAAAGTACCTACCTTCTACCTATATGGCTATATGGCTATATGTATATAATAGTAAGTACCTACTTTTAGGAGTCAGAAGTATAAAATTCACAGTATTTTTTTTTCATAACGATGAAAACCAAAAAAAGTTAGGACGTATGGAAATTTTAACGCAAAGCCAATTTTTGACGAAATCAATTAATTTTACTTTTTGTAGTACCTATCTGGGTTCTAAGGAAATTAATTAAATTCAAAAATGTATAGGTATCGTTATTTAAATATTTATACCAAATGTTTATTTTAATATTACCTATATATGCAATTGTATATTTTTCAAAATATTTTGAATTTTCAACTCATTTATATACCTAGGTAAATACATCTACAATTTTCGAACTATTTTCTTTATTTTTACCTATAAATAATTTTAATAAAAATATATCAAATTGTCAATTTAAAAGCTTGAAAAATATGCTATACAAGTTTACATACATTATAACCATTATATGTATACCTATTATACTTATTATAATTTATAGTGCAATAAATTCTATGTTTTAGGTATGCAAAATGTAATCTGAAATTTGTGATGTTAGTATAATATTATAGTAAAATAAATTATTACTAGAGTAGCAATATAAATATATGATAAAAATTTAAATATATTCATTAATATAGGTAGCCTACATTAGATTCAGAATTGTTTTTCATATATAATTATTATTTATTTATCATTGAATTTTAATTTCCCAAAAATACATTACAGCGTAGAGATATAGGTACCTATACTCAACACCCATCACTGCTACATGTACAACAAAACAATTACCTGCCTGTTTCTAGGGTCAAAACTAGATACTAACCAAATACCTATTATTTGTCCATGTAAATTGTAAATCAATATTTTTTAAGAGGATGTCAGAGCACTATTTGTTTTTTCTCTCTGGCCCACACGCAACATAGACAAAACGCATTTACGCAAAATCATTTTTTCTATGATTTTAAGTAATCTTAGAGTAAAAACACCCATTACAAAAAATATAGAGAATAATATTTTTGAGAGAATGACATATCGATTCGTTAAAATGTGGTCTCAAAACAATTTAAAAATCGTTTAAATTTACAACATTATTTTGTTTATTTTGAAAGTCAAATAACAATAAAATATAAAATCAATATGTCATTTCCTGAAAAATATTATTATCTATCTTTTTTGTAATGAGTGATTTTACTATAAGATTACTTAAAAATACAGAAAAAATGATTCTGCGTAAATGCGTTTTGTCTATGTTGCGCGTGGGTCAGAGAGAGAAAACAAATAGTGCGCTGAAATCCTCTTAAGTCATATTTTTCATATAAGAAAAATATTGTTTATAGGTAATGGCTATTGTAACCAAAACGAATGATGATTAATAAAGTAAACAAACAAACAATAGACTATACATACAACGTACATGACGTATGTCGTATACAATATTACAATATACATACCATATGTTCATATTATAATTTATAACGTACCTAGGTATCTAGGATTTTTTTAAATTTCTAATTTTTTAAACTTTTTTTTCATAGAAGATATTTTTGCAAATCTAAGCAGTCAGCATGTAAGTCCAAGGGTTGTTTTTGGTAGATAAATAGATAATATCTAGGCAGTGACATAAGTGAAACTCTACATTTTAAAATGATCATAATTTACTTAAAAATAATAATTAAAGGCAACTTGGGACCCTACATAATAATTTTACCTAATTACCTTTAAATTGTATAATAGGTCAATTCACTCTAATATCAAAAATAACAGCATACCTAAATTTGAAACTGTTGAACGAAAATTTGCTATGTCGTACGTGTGTAAGATGGAGACAACACATGTGGGCACAACGTTCTCTTAATAATACAATAATACTTTTATTATTTTAAATATTTATATTATTTATAATAAACTTATTGATAAGTTAATGTAGGTACCTATATAAATATTAATTATTATTTTTATTATTTAATCGTATAAATAGATTATTCTGATTTCTGATCGATTAACTATAATATAGTTGATAATGATAAATCAAAATTTTTTTCAGGATTTTCTGAATGTTAAATAATTGTTAACTAATCAAATATCAATATACTTTTATTATCTATTGTTGAATTAATTATAGGTATTTATAAAGTTATAATACAGTGGCTATTTTTGTGCGTACTATACGACACACTTTGTGCACTATTAAATTACAAATGTGCACTACGAACAATAAAAACATGCACCACCTGTATTATAGTACTATATTACATTCTGCAACCATACCTTGGACGAGTTTTTAGTAACCAAGCTCAAATGTAAATAAGTGCACTGCGGAAAAAAAAATAAAAAAAAATAGCCACAGGTTATAAATAATAATTTTTAAGTATTCTACATTCTACCATGTTCATAAGTTTGTGACGTCTGATGTTTTCTACTAAATTGAAAAATTTTTAAATTTTAAGGCAAACGTCTTAACTTTTAACGTGCTGGGAATTAAAATTATTTCAATTTCTCGCATTTTAGTATTATAAATTTGAATATTATAGACCAATGGTCTTATAAGTAAAAATTATTAGTGCATCAGGTCCAAAAACAAAATCAAAACAATCAAAATTAGTTACCGATACAATTATACAAATTACACAATAATATATACAGTCATAAAGGTATTGACCGTTAGGTATAACATTATGTTATATTAGTTATCTAGTTGATACTCGATTAAATTATTGCGATTTAGTTCCTTCCACGTAAAAATTAATGCCGAAGAAACGATTTTAATCTTATGTAGAAAAACTACTAAACCAACTTCTTTATCGAGTGTTGTTAGACGTTAAATAGATCGGCGTACATTATCAAACTTTATACCTATTATTATGGTTTTTATAAACGTGTAACAATTCTTAAACGATTTTTCGTGCTTAGACGATTATGAATAGGTAGGTATCATAATATTCATCTCGATGTACGCGTTCGTTTTACAAATGTTTCACCGTTGAAATTACACAGCACGTTACTGCTGAATAATACACAACCTACATACGTGATCGTGATGGGCAAATCTAAGAATCGTAAAATCCAAAAAATTTGAAACGCGTAAAATGGTCATAGATAGATAATTTACTTACGTTTTGATAGCCTAATATGTACCAATTAATGTTTTAGATTTAAATCAATTAAATAAATGCGATTTTCAATTAGGGATGCAGTCCATGGATGGTAGGTGAGCACACGATAATAGTGTAGGTACAAATATTTTTAATTTTTGAGCACATATTTTAAGTTATATTGATACATAGTATATGGCATAGACTCTATGCTATAATAAAAAAGATTTACAGGAAATGCTGACGTCAGCTATCGTATATCGTAAATTTGAAAAATTAACTATATTGCGGTTATAACAATACAGAGTATTCAACGTCACACCTCTCATTGTATATATTCCTTATAGTTCATTATACATATATTATATACTATGCTGTTTGTTGTGTAGAAAAAAACAAATAACGCGAATGTACCTAAATTTTAATCTAGATTAAAGAATGTATTCGTTTTTATGGTTAATTGTTTTTTAACTAATGAAGATATAATTTTGTATTTAAATAAATATTTATAATAAATAATAATATGAGAGAAAAATGATCAATCGAGCCTCCTCAACTAGGTCTGACTACATATTATATTGTCAAGATCTTAGGAACAAAATTTGAAAAATTGTGGAAATTTTAAAATTATTTTGTAGCTCAATAATTACAAAAATTTTTTTATTCATAGGCCATAGTTAACATTTGAAATTAAAAAAAGAAAACAAGTTTGTTAATAAGTATTTCATACATTAAAGCCAAAAAAAAAAAACTAAAAAACATAAAATCACAGTTTTTTATAAAGTTAAAATTTAGATAAAATTACAACAATATATTGTAGAGGACTAGAAACTTTTACGTAGGTATACCTAGCACCTATATTTTTATATTTTTTTTAATATAAAAAATATAATAGTGAACTTTTTAAGACATTTAGATTAATTTTATACTATTTCCTATTTATCTCTCGAATCTAATATTTTACCATACCACTTTAAATCGGTAATAAGTATTGACTCAAAAGTTAATAATATATGTTATATTATTATAATTTATAAATACATAAATATTTATTTAGGTACTATTTATAATTTATATAATAAACAAAAATCAATAGTATAATAAGTGCTGCAACTTTTTCTGGTAAAATTACTAAAATTAATTTAACTTACTGTATTATTAATAAGTAAATAAACAGCTTTAATTATAGAAACTTAACTATGTACGTCTAAGTAATATAGGCTGACAAACGGTCTTATTTGTTTTGAATCGTTTTTCTTATGCAATCATGATTAATCATTAAATTTTAATGTAATATATATCTTTCCCGCTTTTTTATACATTTGATCGCTAATACACTTTTAGCGCCTATAGTTATACTTCATACGCCGAACATAAATTTCAAAAATAAAAAATTATCCCAGAAGATGAAATACAATTCTGAATCAAGTTTTGCGTTTATCGATTTTCAATAATTTGTTGTTCGTTCCAAAGTAAGTACCTAGATGAAAATATTCTGTTCCCGGTTTTTCGATAGAAAATCTCAGTAAATCATTCGTACATACAACGGTGGTCCATTTTAAACAACTGTCATAATATGACGATAAGTAATTTTGTCGGGAATCAATTCCGTATTTCCCGCGCGTAATACAGATATTATATAGACTATAATAGGTCAGGTCGGGTCGCGGTGTCTTACTTATCGGGTGGAATAATGCGCAACAAAGCAGTTACTTTTTGCCGCCGTCTGCGATAAAATTTAAAAAGGGTCTTGCTATATATTATCATTGTTGTAGTTCATATTATACATACTTTATAATATAAGAGGGTATATAATACCAAATGAATAACGAACACGTGCAGATACGCCTATATGTGTGTGTGTGTGTGTGTGTGCGTGCGGTAGGTATACGGGATTAACACGTCCGCTGCTGTCTCAGTCGCGAGTTCATCATCCCCAAAAACATAAAATCCGTTTACGAGCGCCGTCGCCGCGACGTCCGCAGCATCCGAGTGGAGCGAGCGATCGCGGGCACGCTCACACGCGCACGCGCGCGCGGTGGCATGCGGCGGCGCACTCCCCCACCGGTGCCGCCGCGGCCGCCGCGCCGGCGGACACAACCGGTTTTATTTTTAGCAGTCTGTCCGCCGACGCCGCCGCATCGACAGCCGCGCACCGCAATAGCAGCATCAGCACACACGGCCACCAGCGACAGAGCAGCACCGGCACCAGGACCAGCGCCAGTACACGATATTGCGCGTCGCCGCGGTCTCCAACACGAAATATCGTCCGCGTATAATCGGGACGCCGCGCGCCGCAATCCGTCGCCGGACATGCGTTGTTGACGGACAACGATCGCGAGCTTCCAGTCCACTTGCAGGTAAGTGATGATCCGCACGTCCTATAAATTGTCGCGGTCTAGATTTTTTGCCGAGAGATCGATCGTCATCACACTCGCATATTGCGTTACATATATATATTATGCGATATTGTACTATACGTATAATAGTGTCATAATAAACACCGCACCGGCCGTGTGTGAATGATAATATAATATTTTATGAGCGTACATGGTTATTGTAGTCAAACGAATACGACGTACGTGAGATTTAAACAGAACCGTACACATGTTATTGGGTTTTTTAAAAACGATTTAAAATCGTCTAGTCCGTTTTTGGAAAGTCGATTAGGTAGGTACCTATATACACCGTACACACACTACTCTGGAGTTACGTGCGAACGGTATACCGTGTAAGTGGGTTTTTTCATTGTCTATATTATATTGTAATATTGTAGAATATGGTAGCTACTATACATTATATTACGCGTCTCGTCGGAAAACAATATTTATAATCTTTTAAAAATAATTTTTACGGATTTCCGTGCTCGCATGTGCGGACTCGGTCTTCATCGTTGTATTATAATATACATGTCTTGGTATTGTACGAAAACCAGGACCCTCGTGTGAATGAATGGCCATCACCCGATGCACACGTGTGTCAGTCGTGCTAGACACATGTGGTGCACACATTTACATTTTTTTTCGGTTTCGGTCCCTCGTCCGAACTATTTGGGTACCCATCTACGAGCGCGAGATAGACGTGTGTGCCTGTGCATGTGCAGTGTGTATATGTGTGTGCGTGTATGCGCGCGCGCCGTGAGTATGTGTATATGCGTGATCGTGTGATTGTGTGTGTTTCAGATGACTTGCCAACTGCGGTGCGTGTAAGTCGTTAAAGAGAGAAAAAAAGAAAAAAATGCTGATCGACACGACGAAAACGTCGTGGACCTTCATCCCGGCTCTGCTGTTGCTCTTCTCGTCGGGTAAGACACCATAATATTATTAAAATATTTTATATTATTATTATCATCATCATCATCATCGTCGTCGCCCATACCTGTATAATATCAGACAGACGTTCGTTCATTCTCGTTTTTCTTAAACTTAGTGCTGCTTACTCTAACACACGCGTGTATAATGTAATGATCATCATAAAACTATAAAGTGTAAAATATCGCGGAATTCGCGGAGAAACGTTGTTTGATCGTTTGCGATTATTATGAATATGTTCGTACAGAACACTTCTATAGACATAATATAATCGCATTTTTTTTTATATATATGAGATGTGTATTTTTTATAAACTGCAAATTAACTTCAATCGAGTATACAAATTGTAGGTATCGTTTGAAATTCCTTTCACAGTAACTACAACGCACTTATATAGTAGGTACCTATATAAGAGATTCGCATTAGTAGCCTGTAAGCCGGTACATTAAATAATATAATTACGAGCGATGCTTAAAAGCTAAAAGTGTTCTAATGTTTAACTTTGATATACAAAGAAGCGTACGCAGGATTTTAGCTCGGTGAGGGGTTTACATGAGTACCTATAAATAATTTAAATAATAATACACAATATTTAAATAATTTGTTTAACAGTTTTTGTATAATTAGTTGTAACAAATTATAATTAATAATTTAATTTATATCTATTAAAAATTACCAACAATTTATCGATTCTTTGTATTGAAATGGTGGTAAATAAGATTTTTTTGTAAAATGAAAAAATTTCAGGGGGGGGTCAGTACCCCAGAACCCTACCACTGCGTATGCCACTGGATATACAAATGCATAGTATAATTTATTCCGACACAATAAAATATAACTGAATATCATGCTAAGACGCTGAATACAAAAATCATTCAAATTGTTTCTCTCTTAGTACTTACGCGTGAATACCATTCATAAAGTTTACACATCGGTTTTATATTTTATTTTCATTCCATTAAAAAATACCATAAATAAAATATTTTTTATATTCAAAAAATAACATTTCATTTCATTTGATTAATAAACAACACAATATTGTACAAGATGTATAAATTGTTATTTCAAATAACACATAAAGTACCTACCTATGCATGGAAATAAAATACTGATAAAGTATTATCTATATAGTGCACATTAACTTTTATATGCGAATTGGACATGTTTATTATGTATATTAATGTTCTTAATAAGTATATTACTCGTTTGATCCATTTTTGCCGATTTTATCTATATACCTACCTTATATTAATAAGTAATAACTAACGTTAAGCATTTATGAATACCTACCTATAATTTTTCTTATTCATTATAAATTATATTTACTTTTCAGCTTAGTAAAATAAAGGCAATTTATATTTTTCAAACCGTATATTTTTATTTTAAACATTAAAAATAATAACACTTTTTTCGTTAATAATTAAGCGTTTTAAATACGGTTTCAATGTTTTCATAAATAAATATAATAATATATTTTTTGAGTGATTTTTATTTACTTACATTAATTTTGTGTTTATAGTAAGATATTTCTATAGAAATCATTTTAACCATACTGTATGTTACTAATTATAACCACCATTCATCAGAAAACCTCGACCGGAACTTTATCTCATTATGTAATAAAACGTTATACGTTAAACGGTATTATAACTCATTTATAGGTACCTTTTTTTTTAGACAACCATAAAAATAATATTTATACATCTACCTATGACAGTTGAATTACTTGAAATTTATTTTTTATTAATAACGTTATGATATTGTAAAATAAGTAATATTATCGTCGATTCAATATGCAAGTTTTATAAAGTTTGGACAGTGAACTATATTGCATTGCTATAATATTATCTATCATTCACACGACAAACGATATTGATAATACTATATTATACACTATATACGTATATTCAATAGATCTATTTCCTCTTAACGAATAATGTGTGGATGTATTATCTGAATATTTATATTTTTTAATGTTATCACCAAGTTTCCGGTCGGAGTAAAACATTAACAACAATAGGTTATTACAAGCTATAGACGTATTTAACACATATTAGTTTTTTTCATTCACTCACTCTCTTTCTCTTCCACACACACATTTTCAAAAGATTTATCTGAATTAAATTTGTTTAATGAACTACAGACGAAACCCCGGTCATCCGCTGGTGTTGATATACAGCAGTGTTAATACTTTTAACGATATTATTTTGTGTGATTGAATTATTAATATTATTATATGACATATTTTTACGATCTATTAATGAGATGTTCAAGTCGAATACTTGAAATTAAAACTTAAAACGAATAATATAATATCAATTTTAAAGAAATTATAAACTATAAACATTATTAATCATTTAATTTATTTATTATTGCGCTTTTCTATAAAATAAATATTACCATATTATATTATTTTTTATATTATTATTATAGTTATTTTTTT
Source organism: Aphis craccivora (assembly GCA_009835225.1). Taxonomy (NCBI): domain Eukaryota; kingdom Metazoa; phylum Arthropoda; class Insecta; order Hemiptera; family Aphididae; genus Aphis; species Aphis craccivora. The sequence goes on along the minus strand of VUJU01002129.1, from coordinate 7,433 downwards.
AAATATACAGAATTTAATAATTATACACTATTGATAAAAATCATCCCCATACCTATTTATCAATCTGATTTCTTTTTAAAACATCTTAATAAATAAAAGATCTACGTCGATTTTAATTTCTAACACTATTCTATTATAATATTATCTATCAGTTACATCTGAAATCTTTCGGAATGTCATATGATGATATAATGATATATGCCATAACATTCGTAATCTACAAATACTTTTCTTTGACTATGTTATGTATAAATAGTAAATACATACAAAGTTTACATCTAATTTATGAATAATTAAGTTTAGTTATTAGAGAATGGTTTTTTAAAGTCCCTACATTACTTTTTTTACTTCCAAGAGAAAATACTTACTACGTATTTACATAAAACTTATAGAGATGATGAGAGTTCTTAATATAATTATTCATTCCGATTACCTATTTTAATACCAATCAATATTTGTTACGATTTTCAAAATTAAAATTAAAACAATTTTCTACCGTCTATATAGGTATTATGAACTGCACTGAAACGAAAATATTTGATTAAATATAAGAAATTATTACATAAATTTGAACTACATGTCATAACTTAACGTAGTACTTAAATAAAGTTTTTGAATGATTATACAATTTTTACTACATACTTTTTTTTTTTTAGAATACATTTTATTGATTCTCAAACCCAATTATATTAAAAAAAAAAAAAAAAAAAAAAAAAATGAAAATGAAAACGAAAATAATACGTTATTTTAGAGAAATATTTTTTTTGTAGGTCGATACATTTCTTTATAATTGTATATTGATTTAAATTTTAAATCAATGTTAATTAATATTAAATAATAGTTGCGTTATTAAAAATGTAATTTCGTTACAGTAATAAATTTGTGTCTACTGTCTTGCGTTTATTAATTAAATACTTCGATAAATATTTTAAATATAGATGGGGTAGGTACTCTTAAAATAAATAGGTAATATATGGATTAAATAGGTAAATCAATCAGAAAAAACTAGATTAAAAAAATACCGTATTGGGAATAACTTGAAAGCAATAACGTAGCATAGGTGGTCCCTATAATATTTTTTTTTTACTATTTTTGTGTGTTTTCATATTTTCTTACTTTATTATAATATTGTATTATTGTATTATTAAACTTTGTTTTTAACATCCCTCGTAACATATTGTATTGATACATACATACCATGTGTATAATTAATATTGTACGTACATCCTATGCCTATTATGAATTCGGTGATAAAGCATCACGGACTTCCGCGAATTGATTAGGTTTCGCTAGCCGACCACCCAACTACCGAACGGCATTGGACTGTGCAGCATATGCGTATGGTGCCTGGCAGTTAGCCTATACAATATTTTGATAACCTCAGACATCTTTCGATGAAACGTGTTTCAGAATATTTTTCATTGATTATTATATTATTTGTATATCCGAATTGTTCATACCTAATCTCATAATATAATTATAACCATTGATTATAAAATGTACAGTAGGTACTTATTTATTATAGTACATATTTTATGTATCAATTATGTTAGAATGTAATAGATACTTAGATTAAATTAAATAAATTTAAAAGAACCAGCAACTGCTGAGATAAAACGGTATGCAGGTACACACCTATTAATTATACGATGTATAGTGTTTGGTATTAAAAGCCAATAAATGTATTTTTCTAAATAAATCGACATTCATTGTTCGTTGTTTTCTATGGTTTGGTATTTTATACCCCGAGGGTGGTTTCGTATTTTGAAACTTCACTACGCTTCATCATTCAGAAAATCTTTTCTGAAAGTCAGTGTGACAGACCTTTTTTACGTCTATTGGTTTTGGATGGGTTTTGAATGGGAGTATAACATACTTGGTATGTAACGTGTCAAGTGTGTTATTGCACTCAATACCTACATTTAAAAAATATACTATTTTTACATTCAAAATGCAATATAAAACCGAACTTTTTTAATTATTTAAAAAAGTTTAATATTGAGATTATAGGTATGCCCAATATTTTGAAAAGTAGTTAAAATTTAGTAAATTTAGTACGAGTAATTTTTCATGAAAATGCATAGTTGTTACAATATGTTAAGTAGGTTATTAAGAGTTTGTTAAGTATAATTAAATAATAATATTTTAAATACTTTTATGAGAAATTTCGTTACATTTTAATACTTATACATCTATTGATCTATACTTATTTGTTTTATAAATTTCTGTTGAACGTAATAAATTATTGTTTAAATTTGTTATTTTTATGCTGAAATAAACAAATTTAGTAATTTTATTAAATCATTAGTTAATAATAAAAAACTTATGCAGAATGACGAATGAAAATTTTCAACAAATGATTTTACTAAAATTAAGTACCTATAATAATATGATTTATTTAAAAAATATTAACCATTATTGTTAAACAAATAAGTATTACCTACATAAATTAAAATATGTTTTTTATTCTTATAAATGTAATGTATGAAAAGTATTTCAAATGAATGTAAAAAGTATTACAGTATTAAAACTTTTAAACAGTATATTTTACACAATAGGTATAATATAAAGCTGAACATTTTCAAATTACCTATATATTTTTATAAACTACATTACTTACAAGTTACAATTTACACTTAAAATACACATATTGTACACAGATAATCAATATCAATAAAAATACTCAAAATTATAAAAATTATATTTCAGTTACAAAATATTAAAATAAATCTAATATGTGAAGTCTTTAGAATAGTTTTCTTACATTTAGTTGCAATAACTTATAAGTAATAACATATTTTATTTCAAAATATTTTTTTACTAATTTAGCCTGCGAATTTTTCTTATTTAATTATTCAATAATTAAGAATTATTTTTAAAAATTTTAATATATGACCAATTTGGAATTAAAGTTATACACAATTTTGTAATAGATAGGTGATATTTTTCTGCTACAAATTAAATGCTTTTAGAATTTTTGAAAATTGTTTTAGATATTATAAATATATTATCAATATTTTTAGTTTAATAACTGTTAGTCCTTATGTGTGTATAAATAAATTATCTGCATAAGTTATTTTGTATTTTATTTTCCAATTTTATTTTAAAAATTATATCATCTACAAATTTTAGTGGGTATAGGTACAATTATAGATAACAAATAAACTAGTGACTATAGAAGATATGGGTGTAAGCCATCCAATGATGGCACTTCGATAGTTTTAATTTTATTGTATATATTTATTATAACATTAGAAGTATAAAATTACAAAACTATGTGTTTGAAGTTTGAACTAAATAAGTGATTTCGTAATAATGAATCATTAATAGGTACTATTTTAAACACAACAGTTAACGCACTATACATTGATTTAAATCTTCATTAAAGATTGTTATAAACTTATAAAATGTCTTCAATCATTAAATTTACTTTTTTTTTTAAGTTTTTATAAATTTTTGAAATTAAATGTTTATTCTTTGAAAATAAACCTAAAAGCTTGTAATCAATAATATTAAGCATTAATATCATAGTTTATTTGTAAAAACAGTTTATTTTCATTCATATACCTGTATAGTGAATAATAACTGATGTCATTTAAAATAATAAATTCTACATTATTTTTTTATAACTACGTTTTTAGAAAAAAAATACAATACTAAAATATATCTGTAATTTTTAAATTAAAAGATAAAAAAAAATTGGTATACAATAATTATAGCAAAAACAGTTGTTAGGGAGCAATCGTCTTATTTTGCTCACATCAGCTCAATATTATACAAGTAGTCTTGTATTTATGTAGGTATTAATACTATATTATTATTAAATGTTATACAATAATGAAATTTCGCATTTAAAAAAATATTTATATCTTATATATATTAGTCTAAATTTATATGGCTTTACAAAGTATATATTTCATAAACGGTATTAAAGATTTTAAATATATATTAAAAATTATACATAATATGCATACGTATATATAAATGAGTAATGAGTAATCTTATATTAAAATAAAATAAATAAAAATATTATGATTCCTTAAGGCCTAGTGTATAAGTATAGAATATATTATTAATAATGATTAAAGAGTAATTTATATGGTTAGAATAATTTTAAAGTTAAATGTAAATGAAAATATAATAACTAGGGCCTAGTTATAGTAACTTAGGTACTAGGCATATAGCCAGCAATGTATATTCCCGAGGTCTATTAGAAAAAAAACTATTGATCTACCTTTACAAATTGTCCATGTTTGAATACTGTAAAATACTGTAATACTGAAATACTGAATATTGTAATATTAATATACGTGGAAATTAAAGAAATGTATTAAGATCGCGCATGGATAAATACAATTATAAAAAAAAGTTATTTGGTCGTGATGGCTATATGAATTCTTATATTACTATTATAATTGTTAAAAAAATGATTTTTATTTAGATTTTATAGATTTTAATTTTAGTGTTAATTGATTTGTTTTAGTTAATGTTGGAGCATATTATTCATCGTGTGATAAAAGTTCATGTTACCCGGCTACTGGAAATCTATTAATCGGTCGGGAAAACCACTTAAAAGCATCTTCGACTTGTGGTTTGAAGCAAAGGGTTCGTAAATGCTAATTCATACAAAAACAAAATGTTTACACTCCAATAAATGTTATTTTAGGAAAGATACTGTATTGTAAACAATCTTGAGGACCGAAAAAAATGTTTTTGGTGCGATTCAAGACAACCGTCTCAACCGAATGCAAAATATTCGCTAAGTCATAGGATCGATAATATTGTCCATTCATCTGGGTAAAAAAAACGTACAAATATAAATACATAATAAATACGTTATGAATTTTTTTTGTTGCATTTTTCACATTTAGTAGCCCAAATGCACAATGGTGGCAATCAGAAAACGGAGTAGAAAACGTCACTATTCAATTGGACCTCGAGGCCGAATTTCATTTCACTCATTTAATCATTACGTTTAAGACTTTTCGTCCAGCAGTAATGTTGGTTGAGAGGTCTTACGATTTCGGAAACACTTGGCAGGTAAGTGATAACACTCAGTAATCAATATTTAAATGTCTATTGCTTCATAATATATAGGCATAGAACATTTTAATAACACTTGATGAGTGTATTTTAATTGTTAATATATTTTAGGTATATAGGTACTTCGCTTATGATTGTGATTCCGTTTTTCCAAATATACCAAAAGAACCACCACGTAATTTGACCGAAGTAGTTTGCGACCAGAGATATTCTTCTGTACCTCCTTCTTCGAGTGGTGAAGTACGTTACATATTTTATTTTATACATATTTTTGTTCTTTATATTAACGTTTTAATATTAAGTTGGAGCTGTTAAAGATGACTGATCGAAAATATAATCACTAAATACTTAGTTATTAATTAATATTTAATTTAAATTAAACTATAAGTTAATATTTAAATGTACCTAGACAGTAGATTAGTAATGTATTTGGTAGCTCTTGAACATATAGGAGATAAGGCACCCCTAAACAAAAAAATTAAATTATTAAATAGTGATGTTATAACTTATAAACTATAAAATATAATATAATTTAGTATTATTAAGATCTCTCAGTCTCAACTCGAAAATACAATGGGGCCCCGACATTAATACGCCACTGTACTTAGATAGGTAATTATTACTTATTAGATACGAATTTATTTTAATTTTTAAGATAAGTTTTAATTATATCGATAGTGTTTAATGGTTTAAAATCAGAGTAGAAGTTTTTAATTCATTTACCTTCGACTTAAGACTTAAAAAATTAACGAGAGAAATTAAAGATACATTTTATCTGTTAATAACATTTATTTATTCATAGGTTTTTGATTTTATTATTTTTATTAATAAACAAAAAAAAAAAAAAAATGTTTTTGATTGTTGATAAAAAAAATAATAAAAGTTAGAGCTGTGATTAAGTTGAGGTTTATTTGTGTTTCAAAATGAAAATTAATGACAAAAAATTATTACAAAAAAATACCTATTAGATATTTTTATTAGCATTTCCACTATTTTAGTGACAAGTAGTAATAGTCACCTCATTTATTTTGCTACATCTTATCTACAAAAAATATTTTTTTAAAACATTTTTTAAACTTATAGATTATGTGGACCCAAAAGTTATAAGTTTTTTCTCTACAGTCTTTAACATGTTTTCAAAAAGTTATTAAAAATAAAAAACTACAATACAATTGAATAGGAATAAAATCTTTAAATATAAAACATTATACAAAAAAAATATTCTTTGTGATGGGACAAGATTGTTAGTGTAGTATACAACTTATAAAGGTATACATTTAGAGGACGTTGTATCCACATTTGTAGTCTCCGACTTTGACATGTAGATACGACATAGTACATTTTCGTTCACTAGTTTTAATATTGTGCTTTTAGTTTTGATATTAGAGCGAATTGATCTAATATCAAAATTTTAGGCAAGAAAATTATCTGTGTTCTCTCATTGTTTTTTTACAGTATTTTAATTTTAAGTGAATTATAAGCATTTTCTAATATTTAATATAACATAAACATTTTACATATTAACTATTTAAATAATTTTAAGCGTATCGTCCTATTAATAAAGTATAATAATGCTTTTAATTTAGACTTACTTTTGCAAAGAAATCAAAATTATTTAAACCGCTACAGGAGTTTAAAAGATTCGATACATGCGGAGCTATATATAACATTTTTTTTATACTTTGATTTCGGTATTGGAACAAAAGAAATTACGAGTAAAATTAACTTTAACTAAATTTAACGAGTTAAACTTTTCAATTTAAATTATAAGATCTAGTTACTTATCGGGTTTTAGATAACTAATCGTAACTCGAGACCAATTTCAAAATAAAATAAAAAGTTTTGAGCAATGTAAATTATTTAATCGTTCACAATTTATTTTAAGAAACTTTAAATTTTTATATAATTTTGTAAAAATGGCATTTATGTTATATTTGCATTTAAATTAAGATCCGATGAAGAAATAATACCTAAGTACCCATTTGTCATTTGTCGATTTCGTTTCTCGTTATCAATATTACGTAGGTATTAATCTTATTTCAACGGATTATGAAATAAGGAAATATGTTTAAATCAATTAATATTTACATTTAAACTATAATGGATACTCCGTCCAATAAATCAAATTAGCTACAATTTAGATTATTCTATAAGTACGAAGGAAACAAAACTTAGGTAAGTCATTAAAAAAATTAAAAACAGGATAGACAACAAAATATTTCTTTGTAAGCAATCAGAATAGGAGCTGAAACATTATAATATTTTGTTCTAACCATCTGTATTCAATCACATGGTAATAATAATATTATTATATTATTATATAATATAATATTAGATTCTGAACGAAGTGATGAATGTATTGATTCTACAATGATGTGTGTTTTTTTTTT
>VUJU01002128.1:0-42141 GCA_009835225.1 Aphis craccivora | reverse complement strand
TATGTAATACCTACTTATTTATTTTGATATTCTCTTATTATGCAAAAAAATATTTTTTGTAGTTGATTAATATTGATGATTTTAATTTCAAACAATTTATCATAACCACTATATCTTTAAACTTTTGTCTTATCTTAAGTTCGTGATAAAGTTTAATTACTTAGAAACTACTCATTCAAACTTTGATTAAGATACATCAACATTTTCAAAAAAAAAAAATATATATATATAGGTATATCTGCTTATAAAGTACATTAAAAGGTGTGTTCATTATTTGACAAAGAAAAACAAATTTGTATTGCCATATTATGATTCAGAAAACAGTTTAAATATTTTAAAATATACTTTTTAAGTATACTTTCATAATTTAAATAATAATACGTTATTATTAAAGGATATAAAATGGGAAAGCAAAATTGATGAATCATTCGGTATAAGTACTATCAGCACCACAGTGTATGTGGTTATAAACTTTGTAGTATTTTGTTCCATCACGCGTAGTTTTGAATTAAAAATATATTATATAGTATTCTTAGAAAGTTTGTGATTTCCAATAGTGCTGTAGCATATAAACGACCACGTATTATATTTACATGTAGTGAATGTTTACAATCTATATATAGCATATGCATAAAATAAGTATATGTGTAGTTGTTTCGTAAGAAAATGTGGTAAACCAATTCTTAAAACATATTCAATCAGCATATACACACAAACATCAATGTTATTAATATATACTAACCATATATTATATTATACATGGTATATAATTTATATATTAACCATAGTTACTAACATTCCCCGTGATAGTTTTGACAAAGTGTATGAGTTGATATTTTCTACAGGTTTTCAAACATCGATTACTATTTATAATGCGAGTAATTATTAATATTTTAATGTAAATAATTTTCTAAATGATTTCACCTAAAATTATTACTTACTATTATCAAAAAAGTATAAAGATCGTGGGCAACAAGTAAGAATAATAAACTAACTAGTTTAGTAGTATTTTTTGTATGTATATATAATATAGTAACATATTATTATCAATGGAAAGGGAGCAGATTATAACACAAATTTAAGAATATTATAACACAATATATTGATAAGAAAGAATATGAAATAGTAAATGTAGACACTTGTCCGGTCTTTTAACATTATACCTTTGATATAAATATTGGCTGCAATTGAAACGTTTTATTTGAAAATGATCTATAGTTATATAATATATTATATTATCATTTGCATATCGTATTAATATATTGCACTAATACAATAACGATAACACGGCGTCCTGGTTAGGCAATTTAGCTACACTACGGTCGTTGGTCCATCACATCAGTTGTAGTAGTAATAATATTGTAGTTACGACTTACGATTTAGTATTTTGAATTTTTTTATGGATAAGAGTGTTTTACTTTCGTACGATAAAAAGCGTTACTAGTAAAACACTCAGCTCAGCGTCAATTGCTGTATACCGTACATTTTTTGTGAGATTTACCATAATAACATTGTATATAATATAAATAATAATAAAATAATAATAATAATAATAAAAAAATTTATACCATAAATCATTATTATATAATAATAGTAATAACAAACAATATTATATTAATTATTATAATAGATGTATTGTTGTATTGATCTTATGCAAAATAATAATTATAGTACGAAAAAAAAAATTGCACGTCACCAAAGCTATTATATCCCTACATAGCATATATTATGTATTATAGTATTAGAATGGAAATATTGTTGTAGAAAATTAATTTGTCAAAACAGAATATTGTCAATATAATTTATTATATAATTCGGTTAAGGCAGATACGCTGAATAAAAATAAAGTAAAAGAATAACGTGGTAAATTAATTGGTGTCATTGTGTGATAAATGATAATTTATAAATGAGCCTATTATATTATTATCAGATTGTAACGATTATATTGTTTTATCTTTTATCCCGTCGTGAGAAAATATAGACAGATCAATCAGAGTATTTGTTTCGTTACTATTGTTTCCGCGATTATATTATTGGGTGAATCGATGAAACTTTAACCAATTTCTACATCACAAAATATTTAATTATGTACTAGACATTGTAATTATTAGCAGTAATCTATAAGTAAACCATGATAAAATATAATTTATTTATTACAAGTAAATCTTAAACAGAATATATTCAAATAATCTTATAAGTTATTGTATTGTTAAGGATCTTTATTTGTTAAAACCGAAAGCCTTTAGGTTACACGATAAAAATAAAATACATATTATATTATAGATATGAAATAGATACTAAATAACACTTACTACCTTAATGTAGTAAAATAATTTATATACTATTATCTATTTATAAAATGCTCAATGATAAAACTTAGTCTAATACACAATAGTGGCGTACAATACACTTATTTTTAATTTTTATGTAATATATTTAATGATATTACTCAATCGCAATCGCGTAGTTCATTGATTATTTTTAAGTACTTGCTATCAAAATTAGTGCTTTAGATATTCTTAATTTGTATAACCGTTCTAACAATATACCCGATGTTGAGAAGAACAACAAATTAATTTACTCGTCAACTATAAGTACTAGGATATTATATTATCAGATAAGTTTTAAATTATTATTATTTTAGTTCATTATGGTGGTTAATGTTATTTCACTGTTTAACATGATACAGGCACATTCATTATTAGACAAATTCTTGACGTATATTATTAAAAGTTTCACTTATTCACAAGTTTCTGATTGCATTGTCAATTTTTATAGATCATTAAAATATATCATGTTCATGTTTAAATATTTCACAACAACTATGATAATTGATAATTAAAAATTAATTGGTTCGTTCTATAATCTTTTAACATTTAACTATACCTATTATTATTCTCAAAATATATTTTACTACAAAATAATTTGAGTGGATAATTTAAAGACTTTTATTTAAAGTTTTTATTAATAAATTTACTTTAGCAACACTTTTTTTTCATTTTTTTCTCTTATAACGAACTGAAATGAAAAAAAAAAATCTAATAACGAGTTTACTTTTCCAATTACAAGTTTCCAGGCCATGTATTTTCATGCAGATGTATATTTAGAAGACAAAAATCTAACAAATTAATAATCAACTTATTAAAAAAGTTTTTAAACGGACATTCAACTATATTAAAAAAATAAATAATTATAGAATATAATATTATACAGGTACACTTGATGTATTATTCTCATTGCTACTTATTTTTAAATTTTAAATTTTTTTAAAATTTAAGCAATTAACTTTTTTTTTTAAGTTCTGTATAAAACAAAATATTGATGTAGGTATAATAGCTTGAAAATAGTATATTAAACTTCTTAAATAATATTCTATTAATTTTTAATCTCAATACTTGTATTAAAATGTGCTTTATACATTCTAAAATGACCCTGATTATTAAATTTATAGATATAGATTCAATAAATTCAAGGCAATAATTTTAGTAAAGGATTTCAAAAAAAATTTCATACTGTAATACATAGTACATTTAACTAACAAAAAGTATTTTTTAAGCCTTAAATTTGTATTCGAAAAGTATAAATAAAACAATATGAGGTAAGATAAACAATACTTGATGTTAAAGTATATATAGTTTTTAAATTTCTATATTTCTTAAAACTGTGTGTACTGTACTTAGTAGATTTATTGCGTTAGTAAGAATTATACAACTAAAAGTTTTCTACAGTTTTTGAATAAAAGACTGAAAGGGTGTCAAATTTCCAAAATTATTGAGGTATATTTAAGCATTATCAACCAAAAATTAGTTTAAGCCCGTAAATAACGATATAGTTTTATGCTTTAAAAAAAAATTTTTAACACACATTAATCGATAAAGATGTGTTTAAAGTGCCATTATTCATTAACAAATATTTTTTGACATTAATTATCGTTATTGAACTAAATGTTATACATCAATAAATACCTAGTCTTATGCGACTATAAGTAAGTCAACGTTTCACTAAAACTTTGTTTTAAATTCTTTACGAAAGTTCAGTACAAATAAATAAAATACACATTCTAAAAACCTTTTAAGATTTGCGGCTTTAACTTTGTTAATCTGTCACCAAGTGGTCATTTGAAATTTGTAGTTTGAAGTTTTGTGTTGCCAATTACATTTATCGAGAGTACCTATTTGTATTACGAAAGTCAATAGAAACAATATAGGATAGAAACAATTGCCTTAAACTTTATCTAAAGGTAAAACTTATATTATATATAAACTATTATAATTATCAAATACTTAATAGAAAATCACAAAACGTCGGATTTCTTAAAAAACAAAAAACAATTTATTTTTATTTAGAAGTAAATAGTAGAATAGTTTATAAACGAAATCAAATTGATTATTTTTTGTATACGTTTTTAGTTTTTTTATAATTAAAACAATGTACAGTTTATTTCAATTTTAAAGCAAATTGTACTTTTAAAGCCGATTGATTTGTTCTAATTAATTAATTTATAAATTTTTTTTCATTGCATTTATCGTAGATTTTTATATAAATATAATAGTGTAAAAGGATAAAACAATGGCAATACAACGTTTTCGTGTTAGTTATCACTTTAACGGTGAAATTATAGATTTTTACACAAGTTTAAAATTGTATTAGTATATATAATATTTTTTTTTTCTGTTGATAACGGTCAATACTACTATAGTACTATTTAATTTTTAAGTATCTGAAACCTATCCTAATATATCTTATAATAATATATTGTCTCAAAAATATTGACAATTTTTTTTCGATTTGCTTGCAGAGAAGTTTGGGTGCGGTGGAAGAGCATCAGAGAATGCGCAACTACCTGTTGCGCATTGAAAGGGAAGGAGTCCAAAAGGTTAAAATGTTCGTAGTCATCACTGCGGCGTATGTGATCTTCTGGGGACCGCTATTTTTCGTCACATTGGTACAACATCCGCTATACGGCAATCGTTCTGACTACGAGGTAAGCTGATAGAAATATATTTTTTTTAATACTGCTGCTGTGTCCGCAAAATTTTATGAGATAACTAATATATACACATTGAACCAGTGATTATGATAGTTTTATACGCGATTAAGCTATGCTGCAACGACAATTACACATATTACATTAGGTATATTAAATATTTTATACTAATCGCACTTATCACTAAAAATCAATTTCATTCATCAGCTACTCGCATATGGGTACTGTCACTTAAGTAAAATAATGAAATTAATATATTATTTAAATTTTAAGTACGTTAAATCAATTGCTATAATATTGAAATAATATATATTACATAAAAATCAAACAGTATTATTTACATATTTCATGAGAATAATATTAAAACAATGATTGTTAGAAATTTTTTTAAATCTTAACATTTTTATCTATTAATAAATGATAACACATAGTTTACTTATACAGCTGTTGTGATTTTATTAACCACGTCGTTTTACCTTCAATAATACAATAATTATGATGTTACTGTCTGTATCATTAATTCTAAGTATGAATAATTGAAAAGGAACCGGTTAGAATTGATAATAATTTTATTAGGTTTTTATTTAAATATTATGGCATACCACTCGAACAGACCCTTTTTAAATATTATAATATGGATTGCAACCTTTTTTACGGCCAACGTGCATTTTGACGATTTTTTTCTTGCCTCAAATTTGCTTTATCATCATTAAATAATAATAAATATGGTATTCTTACTATGTAATATAAAAATTAAAATGCATTTTTTATAAGTTTATTATTATTTTATACATACACAATCAATAATATTTCGTTCATGGGCAGCGTTTTCTCTCAAGGTACAAAAAAACCATCCCTCAACCCGGAATACCCTTCTCTAGAATTTAAAAATTTTTTTATAAATGGTTTCTACTGGTTTTTAATAACAATTAATTGTAATAATAAAGTGGTGAACGTGTCGACACATAAGTCAGGTTGTTATACCAACTATATGAAAAAAAAAAACACGAGACGCCACTTTATTGTACCTAATCCACCGTAGTAAAAAAAAATTATATAACTTTCAAACTTAAAGTAAGAAATTATAAGCTTACGTACATATCTCGTGGGGTCCACAATCCACCCCTAACCTCATGGTCAACGCCAAGCGGAATGACTATAATATAACTTGACTAACTCACTGACTGATAAACATAGAGCCTGAACAATGATATAGATCGAGACTTGAAATTTACACGGTATATTTGTACCACAAATTTAGTGTGCAATAAGAAAGCATTTTACAAAATTAACATTTTAAAGTGGTGCTTGCACAAGTTTTTTGAGATTCAAAATGATCAATGAAAATGTTTAAGTTTTGAACACCGAATAATAAATACCAAATTAAAAAAAGTTCGAATCATATTATATAATTGACAGTCTTAACAGATAACGAAGTGAACGGCGTCAGCTAGTTTGATATATAATTTCACACACAATGGTAGTCTTATACATTAAAATATAACCTATACAATTTGCTGAAATGAAATTGAGACTAAAACTATACCTACCTGAACGAGGAAAATTGAAAATACTTAAAGTAAAGTTCTTTCTAAGATTATAAATCTGTATACAATTGTAATACGATATTATAGATTAATAACCTAAAAACATTTTTGACAAAGATAAATGATGAACCCAAACTTCCTAAAAACGATTAATTAAAAAAATAATAATAATAATAAAAAAATACTTTATTAAAATAAATGAACTCATAAATAACATTTTTTTTTAATAATAGCTAGTACTAGTATTTTGGTTTTAAATACTGTAATATATTAATATTGTCACACTACGCATATATATTATAGTTATATACTGTGAAAAATAATTCATTATTTCCGAAATAAAACGTTTGAGTATATTGGAGTTTTTTTTTTGTTTTTGTTATTATTAATTATCAATGAAAATAGGCTTCAATGACTGAGTCATTTGTACTACATAATTTATTAGATTATGATTTCCGGTTGGCGGTAAGATAAAAATGTATATACTAGTATATTAGTATATTATATATTAAATCACAACACGCGTATAAAATCAAATTCTGCCCAAGACAAGTTTTCAAGTGTAATGCACGATATATTGATACACCATTATTTAAGTTCAATTTATTATTATTATTATGTATAGAACCATGTTATAAATTCGAAATACACTATTTATGTACTGAAACTAAACTAAATTTCCCCCAAGAATATCAGAGGTTATGAAATCTCAAGAGAGTGATTCACATCATGTACAGAATACTTATAATATGTTTATAAAACTATGGATAACTCATTGTTTCCAAAAAGAGGAAAATCAATCATTTCGAATTAACTTTAATAAATATTACCACGCATATTATGGTTTGATAAATATTTAATGGTAATAGATAATAATAATAATTCTATAGGTGTAAAATATAATATTATGAAAATCGGAAAATCGCTAAAATATTTATTTCACCGGCCATTTTGAATTTTATATTTTTATGAACGTATAATATTAAACTTGCACCCTAAAATATCACATTCTCGTAACAATAATATGTAAAATTGCTTACAAATATATGTAATCCATAAAGTCGGCTTTCTGTTAATCGAATATCTTTAATAACTCTAAATGTTCCATGTCTATGTGAAAACAAATAAAACCAACTACTTAGAATCATTTTAATAAAAGTCTATATTAGGCTATAGAATTGAAAATATCTCTATTCTTACATATATAATAATTACAACAACAATAATAGAAAATAGTCAAGGCCGTAGATTTAATGCAATAAAAATTGTTGAATATTAATTTTAATAAAAGTCGTCTTTATAATAGTGACAAGACAAACAAGTTTGCGTTGATGGTATTATAAATAATAATATAGTTATAAACTAATCGCATCATAATATTGATTTGATCATAAACAATAAAAAATCACCATTATATCATATTGACATTATAATACGTAATTTTTTCTATCGCAATTTATTTTTATTCATCGAAAAGTGTTATTTCATCTAAATTGATAAATGATAACAACAACCAACTCAAAACATTTTTTATCACCATACTAATATAAATACAATTATTGAAATCAAAACTTTAAAAAAAAATCCTCGTTGACTACTGGCCAATATTATAAATACTGCAGTTAGCATCTGTTGATTGTCCAAAAAAACTATGGCATTCCTTAAAAAATATGATCAAATAATAGTATAATATTTAAGATAATATAATGTAAAATCCTCAAGAACAATAATATGCAAAGTATAATAGTTTGCAAAAATTAAAATAGTTATACCGTTGTATATTACGCACTTTAATCGTTTAATCAGAAATTAAATTATTTTTAATATTATTGTTTTATTTAATCTGTGGTATGACAGTACATTTTAATATAAAAAAACAACATTATAGATAAAGTAACAAAGAAAAACAGATTTGAAAATAACAATAATTATTATTTTAATGAAAAAAAAAATACAACTTGCCGATTCTATACGGTGTTGCCCGTAAAAAATTAAAAAATGCACTAATTCCAATGGGTTCGCTCAGTTAAATTTAAAAGACGTGTTTTTAGTTTTTACCCAGTAATTTGTGCTTTTTTGACCAAATATAAAAATATAAAATTTTAAAATTACATCTTACAATACTTACAATAACTAATTTCTTTTATGTATCTAACCGATTCTAACCAATGTCAACCTTATACAATAAAAACATATTAGTTGTTCGACCAATCCTTGCGCCGCGTGCTCCTGTTTAAAAGGCAAACTTTGAAAAATGTCTCTTCGATATGCTCATTATCGGGTACAGGATTATGTGTACCAAGTCTCAGACCCAGGACCACGAGTATGTGACACGCACACATTGTTTTTTTTTTTTTATTAATTTAGATAGTAAAACTATATTGGACAATCATAATATTATAATATTAATTAAAATAATAGTGTCATCGACAATAGTTAATACGATACCGTCGCCGTACTGTTGTTGCTGCAGGTGACGCTGCACGTGGCCAATGGCCATTCGTTTGTCAACGCCATGCTGTTCCTGGTGCTGCACCGAGGACTCCGGCAGGCGGCCGCCGACGCTTGCTGCACCAGCATGTCCATGGTGGGCAGGTGGCTGACGGCCGGGTGGTCGCCGGAACCGTACACGTTGGACGCATCGTTGCCGGGCATGTCGCCTGAGCCCGTGTTGGCCGCTCCACCTCCACCGCCGCCCTCCAGTCTGCCGGCGTACACTATTCGGCACACTTCGATGCGAGTGAGTCATATAATATAATAATAATATTATTATGTAAACTCGACCCACAAATACTATGGTAGGTATGGTAACTCGATCCGATAGCTTATTTACCGGTAAAATATAATAAAATCGACAACATTATAATATAGTAGAAGAGCGTTTTGTTGTTAAATTGTAATTTAACGTTTGAGAAACATCAATTAATCTCTGTGTTAGAATTATTTTAAAACTATGCTTTTCATGAATAACTTTCGGGAGATCATGTGAATCTTCTATTCGTTGTTGCCTCTATTTTCTAAATAATGATAAATGGATAAAATATAGCTTTCGAAAAATATCACAACTATAATAGGACAGGTCTTGATCAGCAAGGCCCTTCTTTTCAATAGTTTATAAATATTTTTTACCTTAGTAATATTGGTCCCGATTTTATAATCATCCAAATACATTATTTTTGTTACTTATTACAAATGTTTTGCATGGGGAGCAAGGTCGTTTGAGGAATAAAAAACGGAATAATTCAAAATGTTAGAGAGATCGAGGAAAACATTTAAGACGATAAATTGTTCAGTTTACACTTGTTGCTCTTTGGTTGCACATTGACCTTATTTATAGGTAGCGTGTAATTGTTTTTTCAAGATGGAGGGAGGGGGTGAATTATGGAATTTAAAAAAAAAAAATTTCTCGGTGAATGCTATTAGAAATATTTTTAAGGCCGCTTCTATATTATATGCTCTATAATAAATCGTAAGATAGTGAGAAGAGTTTCAATCGTTCAACGTCTACTGTAGTGACGATCCGTCGAAATGTATACATTTTTAATATTACCAATTATAGCGTAATAAAATAGCACTATTCTGAAAGACCGATCATCTGCTATATATATTATATGCTTTGCGTAATACTATTTCAGTTGTCTCAATTTTTATAATAATATCATAATATAATTATGCATTTATCGGCAATGGTGGTCGGTGGTCGCAGAGAGAAAGAGAGAGATAATGATCTGTGAACAGTAGCCAACAACATGCACTTATATATTCTAATATTAATTACAGTAAAAGCGCACTGCAGTGTGCGGTCAAAAGCTGAAATTATCGGAATCACGTTAGTCCGTTTATAAAGACGTTTGATGGTCTCAGCTGGTCGTTACTCACATATCTCGGAAGATCAGCCCATTCCTTCCTGATAAACTTATATATATATATAATACATATATCACATATCTCATGCTAATATAATTATTATAATAAATATAACATAGTTTAGCTCTAAGTTATACACCATCATGTACGATCACTGTGCGGTGGATAGACTCGGAAACGAATCCAGCGATGCGCGGCGAGAGATCCGGCCGTCACTTATATTACTATGTATCTACTTGGTTATATATAATTCTGTTGTTATAATATTATATTATTATTTTCGGCGAAATTTTCACTTTTTTGTCTTGGCCACCTCCTCAGTTTTTCTCCTCTCCCCTTTCATTATACGTATACAATATACACAGTCGTGTATGGTATACCACGAACTGTGAAACCATGTAACCACCAAAAAAGCCATAAACTATGTTTAACACTACCTATATAATAATATATATTATATTTTCTTACTCAATTCTACATAATATATTATGTTAATAAAATTTCAGAGACCTTCTAAGTATAATTTTGATTTTACTTGACTATAAAAAATAATAACGGGCCCATACATTATTTGTTCAAATATAATGTTTTTAGTGTATCCTTAAAAAAAATATATATTTATAGTTAACTCAAATAACATCTATAAAGAATAATATTTTACTTCAGATTTAAGAAAGACTTCTTCCATCTAATAATCATTTATGTTAACATAATAATTACATTTTTTAGATTTATTTCCAATCAATAAGTACTAGTTTTATGTGAAATTATTGTGATATTTAAATTTTTTAAATTATAATACGCATATTTTCGAATATTTTAAACATACCCGGTCACTGAATTTAAAACATCATTCATGAACGACATGTTAGATAAGTATACTAACGCATACATATTCTCAAAAGTATGCTTAGCATTTTCTCGAGAGGATGAGAAATTAAATTTTTGATGATAAGTGTTACTTATTCATAATAATAAATTTACAAACATATAAAAATACATTTTTAAACATATATTATAGGTGTATTATAGGTACTTACCTATAATAATATAAAATATAATTGTCTTCTTTTAAGGCAGATTTGTCGTTAAACCGTACTTTTTCTTTTTCTTCGTGATATGCAACACATAGCCTTACGATACCGATCGATCACGATGATTTTATCTCATTGTGTACAAAATTATCTATAAAACAATATTACATCATCTGATATTTTACTCATTATTTTTTAAATTATACGATCGAATAAAAACTGTAATATCACTAAAATCACACTTATCATAAATTTAATAAATTATAAAATAAAATTATGTATTGTATTATGTTGTTTTAAGTAATTGATACTAAAAATGAGAAGGGATGTCGATGAGCATGCATATCACTCATCATAAATACGCTCCCAAATTTACACTTTTGTATATTATTGAATAATGCACGTAATATAATATACGATATGAATATATAACGCTAATCCTTTGTAATTTATCCAGTGTCGTCGTCATCTTCACGTTGTGGTTACCAATAAATTCCTGGAATTTCAACTCGAACAAACACAATATCTATGTATACCCCCTATATTAATTAACAACTGACTATAATCAAACGACTGTAAGTTGCCCCGCGATGTTTATAAAATTCGTGATGTTTTTTATACACAAATACATATATTTTAAACAAAACAAAAATTAATTTTTTAATTAACCAGAACTGACCTGCTAATCCACCCACGTATGACCTAATTTATTGTGTCCACTGTTTTTCATAAATTAGCATTTATATTTTGTATAAAAGTAATATCCTACCATTCAATTTACTGTGCAAAAGATAATTTTCATCGAAATCATAATATTTTGGTTATTTAAAAAAAAAAAAATCTTGTATTTTAAACGAGCTTGAGTAAAATGACTGAAAAAATTTCATCAAAATCAAATAAAACAGGTGCTGAAAAGAATTGTGTATTGAAATATGATAATCCAAGGCAAAACAAATGCATAGTCAAATAATTTTTGATGAAAGTAAATATTATTATATTTCTTTAAAATTTTTCATGTTTGTGAAAATATACTATGAAGCAATATATATATATTATATATTATACATATAATGAAAAAAAAAACAAAAATATCAAATAAATAAAATAAAAATTTGTTTGTAATATATTTGGTAGCTCTAAAAGAAAACTACCTTTATATACCTAACCTGCTGTAACCTTTGCCACTCATTTTTTATCTTTTATTTAAATCTTTATTTTGGCGAAGTGTATTTGTGTATTATTATTTAAAATTGCTTATACTACTTATTATACTCATCGCATTTTATGAATATACATAGATATATCTACTTGTTGCTTTTGAATTTTCTTTAATATAGAAAATCGTATAAAATGTATTTTTGTTTATGTTTCTCTTTAAAAATGTGTATTGTATTTTCAACATTCTAACCTTATCAAAAATACTAAATAGCTAAACCAATCAGATGATATTATCTATAATGATAAATATACCATAACATTTATTATATAAAATTCTGAGTGTACCAACATAAAGACGGGCTTGAACATTTTTGTGTAGAAAATAACAATCTCTCGCAATTAATCTGTTAAGTTGGTGAAAAGTTTGTCGTTTGTTCCAAAACAAAAATATACTAATTGGAGATTTCAGTAATTTAGAGATGTCCATAAGGAAAAATTTCACTATAATATAAGCGGACTCAATACCCGCATATGTTACCCTATTCTTACTTATGTATTTAGAACATACCAGTATTTTAATTTAGAAGTACCTACCAATTTTGTGTGGTCAGTTTAAATTATAAACAAACTTATCTTTACCTTTTCTTCTTGTTGTTTCATTATATTTGTTATGATATTTTTTTGCAAACAAGTTATAAATAGATGCGTAAATAATTAAAAATGCCTATATTACAACACTATTAAAGTTGGTTAATAGCTGAATAATAATTTGTAGGTTAATATGTAGCTCGATAATAATTCGCTTTACTAAATTTATCTTTTGATTCACTAATATTAAAACTAACCACGCAAAACTGGGCATATGTAATATATTGATACAGCGTATATATTTAATATGTTATGCACAAGTAAAACTGAAAAAACACAAACGGGAGGGTCCTGTTAATTTATTTTAGAGAATATTATTATGACACTGTAAGAGGACCATTTGGTTTAAATTATTATTTGTGGATTTTATTCTTTGATTCTAATGTGTTTTACAGACTCGGTCTATGAACCGTTTCCCGGCGGTCCACCATCGAAACCCACACTACGACTACCATGCATCGCATCCCAATCTGCACGACATGTCGGGCATCAATATGGGCCGGTTGTACAACAGTCACGAGTACCTGCCGAACGATTACCGCCGATACAATCATTACTACCATCACAGGGAAACGCCTCCGTGCTCGTCACCTGAATGATTTTATTTCGCGTCGTCATCATCGTCGTCGTCGTCTTTCCCGCGTGTTCGTCGTTCCTGTTTCGTGGCCGCCGAGCCGTCGTTACCCGAATAAATCGTAAAAATAAAATCCATAAAAAAAAAATCTTCCGAAATCATTCTTCCACGCGTGAGCGTCTAGCACTTAGGAGGCGGCTGTGGTGTCGGTGGCGGTGGCAGTTTCGGCGTGGGTGGGCAAGTGGGTCAGCCATATAGTGGGCCTGACTACGAGGGGATTTCGTTCACCCTCGCATCCGACCGCCCACGGTTCGGCGTCGAATATCGAACATACCGACCGACCGGTAGCGAACCGAAAATCCGTTTGCAAAACGACGCAGACACACACTATCGTAATTATATCGTCTTTACGTCGTATTGTTTCCGCGTTTTTATAATACCGACTATGACCAATTCACAAGTAGGTATATAGTTATATATATCATTTTTCGCGTTTCGTTGCATTCGTCAATTTTTCGAATTTATATCATACGCCTCACCACCGCCCCGGATCTTCCATCACACCGCTACCCCCCGCGTATCACTCTCAACCATTTTGGCCTACTTTTCGACAACCGTCGCCGTCGTCCCCCGAAATACCGCTCACACACCGGGCGTTCAGTCCGTTTTCGAATATATACGTTTTTGTGCTAGCACGTTCTCATCATTATTTTTTACTATATTATATAAAAAATACCATTACCATTATTATTATTGTATGTCTATATTGTATCCATGATTTACGTTTTGTGAAACATCAAAGTAAAACATCTATATCTATATACACTTGAATCTAATCTATACGCTTATTTTGTTTTTGATTTTCGACAAAGATCGATATGTTAGTGTAAGTACCTACTTATGTAATTACTTCCTATATCTATGAAAGTTGTCGAACGTCAAAACCTACCACGAAAACACTTACTTGAATCCTTTACACAATGAATATATATATATATATATATATACACTAGTCTCGACGTTGGTTGAAAGTTTTCCAGAGTTTCGAAGCTTTTGACACAGCCGATGTTAAGAATTAAAGATATCATATCTATATAAATAGAGACCTATTTGTACAACTTATGTTTACAGGGTGATTGTCCAAACACAATCACCTTTGTTAAAGATACTGCGTAGTTATTCATGCCTACATTAAAATCCATTATTAATTATAATACTCAAGAGCATAAGTCATGATTTTATATTGTTTAAATTGTACTAGACATTCCATATTTAAAATTAAAATATTATTTTATTTCAACTATGTATTAAAATGTTTAAACGTCCATGCCCTTTATTATTTGCAGTAACAGAATAAGTAGCAGACCTATTTTTTTTTCTTATAATAATGAAATCATTAGAATTTTATTTTTTGGAATTTTCGTATACACTCAAATATCTAATTTTTAATATTTTTAAATTCTTGAATTTATTTTTAATATACTTAAGAAGTGTTTTATGGTGATACAAATTTCTATTTGCATTTCTGTCTAGAAATGAGAACCACCGTTTTTACTCTAAATCGATTTGTGGATAGTTTCTGTGAACATTTTGTTGTAGGTACATTAATGTTTAAAGTATAAACTTTATACTAATAATAATAGTCTTAAAAGTAAAAATAGTTAAAAAATAAAAAAAAAATAAATATAATACTAGACCTTGTATTTATTATACTTGGACAATTTTTTTTTTTTAATAAATTATTTATGTTTATAAATTTATAAATTTTTAAAATTACACATACCTTCCAAACATAGAACTATATGAATCTATGGATAAAATTAAATAACTGAAAAACTACTAGTTTGAATTTTAAATTAAAAATTTAAAAAAATAACAATAAACTACTAAATAATTTATATAAAAAAAGAAATACCTCAGAACTCATTTGAAATATAAATTTATAAAACCACAAAACACTACATATAGTATTGCAAAGTATTTCGAATATTTCCAGAGTTTTAATATAATATGATCTTTGAGTATATTAATTTATTAAAAAAATCAAAATTTGAACATAAAAGTTAAAAATATCGGTGAATTTTCCTTGTATAATAGGACGTTATACTTGCTACACGGTTTTCGATAAACTTTTGAAAATCCCCGAAAAACGATAAACAAGGAATAATACCAATATATCGACGAGTTCTGCAAGCATCTGATTATAATAGTTTTTAGTACAACCTGAGTATTACACGATTCACGCTGTTATGCAGAGTCAGCGATAGAAAAAAAAAACCCGTCGTCACAATCGATTTGCATAACGAAGGTAATGAACGTATAGGTTTATAATATATTATGCCTGTGTGTACACGGCGTTTGCGGAAATCACAATCAACGCTTCGCGAGGAACCAAACGATTTGCTGCTGCTGCTGCTGCTGCTTCTGCTCGATCACAATGGGTAAGGTATGTGTACAAGAGTTAATCAAAATTTAATACCTATGTTGTTCGTGTTAATTCTATTTTATTACGTAACGCGTCGGTCGGAAAAATGTCGTTCGTTTATTGTTTTTCTTCGGGTTAGTCGAATATTTATAATTTCCTCGATTTACGTCGCAACGATATTATGCGATTTTGTGTAATATAGGTTATTACCGATGTATTTCTCCGTTCGTATTACTTATAACTTATAAGTTATATGTATGCATTGCTATAGGCAAAGAAAAACATCTCCGATTAATGTAATTGATAATAATTATAAACAGATTTATAGTAACATTATGTCCAATACAGTACCTAATAATGTAAAATACATTTTATCAATACATACAAAACTAAAAAATATTTACCGTGAATTATATGATTGCGATTTTAATTATTATGAAGTAGTTATATTGTTATAGGTAACTAATTTCACAAACTATTTTTTTCATTTAGTATATCGGCTAATTTAATATTTAGTGTTTACTAATTGCAATTTATCAAAGTTTAAATCGATGATATCCAAAAACTTTGAATGTATATAATATTATACAACTATTATTATATTATAGTTATAATATACTCATATGTTAATCAAAAAGTTTCATTTATTATATAAATTTAATTTATAAGTTAGATTAAATAAAGTGCATGTTGAAAATATAGTTTTATATATCGCCTTTCAAAACTAAAATTGGCAATCAAATTTAAAAATTGCTCAAAAAAAAAGATGTTATGCTCTCAAAACTGATTAAACCTGAGTGTGGTAATTTCAATTTTAACAAATAATTTAATTCGTGATTTATATAAATTTTTTATCATTGTATTATCGCATTGTAATTTCACATTCGACAACTTTATTAAGTATATGAACTCTGAACTTCATACAAACGTCGTATTTGCAAATAGTATATAAAGTTCGAATAATTTTCCTTATATTAAAGTAGGAAAGTACCTAATTTTGAATTACTTTGAAACAAATGTTGTGTACCAACTTGACTTAGTGGCTCTAACTTTTTATGACAGAACATAAAACATTATTATTTTTATATTATTTCCTCTTTCAAAGAAAAAAATTCTAAACATTTTAATCATAAAATTACTTTTTTATTTTTCTTTCATACAAACAATATAAAAATATCAAATTTTCTAGTCATAAATTGTAATATATTTCATATTTAAAGTCTCGGTAATCTGACATGAGTATATGGAACCGAAGTATAGTCGGGTTATTTTAATTTATAAACAACGAATAAAAATCATGCATAATATTGTTGTCTTATATATTATTATAAAAAATATATACTTTAATAATTATTCATTGTATTAATATTAAATCATACATTTATTGTTTTTATTTTTTTCTGGGGACCTATAAATATATAATACATTTTCTTGAAATTTACTTAGAGAAAATATCTAATTCATTTATCAGGTCGCTTCTTGTATTTATTTAATTTATAAAAAATTTAGTATTTTTATTATTATTATTATTATTATTATTGTTTGCTTCTAGTAAAAAAAAGAGCAGCTTAAAATGTAATCATTACTACCTATTGGAAAAAAATCCAGATTATCACGTAGCTAGTTTATCGAGATTACGTATACGGTATACCTATACTGTATATACTTACACGTTGCATTACCTTAGCTTAAAATATTTTTATAGGTATGTATCAATGATATATTTTATCATAGTTTAATCGTATATTATCCATACAAAGTACATTATGTACCTATATATAGCCTTTATAAAAAGTTGATTACATTTTGTTGTATATGTTATAAGGTGTACAACTTACCTAGTTTTATTTCGTATAATATATATAATATTATATTACGAGTATATCCTGTAAAAAAAGAAAATCCGACAACAAAGAAAATCCGTATTAGATCAAATTTTTGTTTTTAAATTTTAAACCAAAATTATTATACATTTTTCATCTTTAAGATTTCTAAAAGTCATCTTATACTTCATTTATAAATCATACACATCCATATTCAGAGAACTGATTCAATCATACTTTCTAAAAAAGTGAGATATGTAATTACGTACCTACGTGTTACATTATTATTGTTATCAAGCAGTATTACAATTGTACATTTGATCTCGTGTATGTATCAAATACACTGTATTTTTAAACAATATTTATAACAAAGTTTGTCTCGATAAAAGTACCATGCAATTTTCATAAGTATTAAAATATAGAAAATGTACAATAATTCAATGTCAAAACAAACATGACGTATCGTTTATAATGTCTAGATAAAATATTGAAGGTAAACACAATTTGTATTTATTTTCCGGTTTTTCCAAGTCTCAAAGCATTCACACATCGGAAGGCATTCGGTAGATTCTTCGGAAAGCTACAAATTTCACGCATTCTCGTAATCGAATAAATAATAATAATAATACAGTCGTTATCTCACGGCTTGCGTTCGATTGATTTTGGTCTAATGCCTTTAGCTGGCGTTGTTATTATTATATTATTATGTATAGCGGGAGTGCGTGTAAATCGATTGTCGTCACTGCAGGTCTGCTGCAGGAGGCCACATCGATTGTGTATATATATATATATATATATATTCTATGTTTTTATACGCGAGTTTTGAAGGAAAATAATAATAATAATAATAATAATAAAATGTTCGCATAAAAAATAAAATAAAAGTGTAGTAGACTGTTAAAAAAAAACGCTGGCGACAGATGAACCGGGTTTTGATAAATGGAAGAAGAAGCATTGAAATGCTTTAAGAGTCCACCGCCGCCTGCAGTCACCTACAGCATCACCGTCTCTTGTTGGCCTGAGGGATGTTTATGTTCAAACTATGATATCTATCCACGGGGAACGAGGGCGATGAGTGGGCGAAGATTGTGAAGAACAGAAGTAGTACCTATATATAATAATAATATGTCTCTTTTATAGATATACAGGGTGATCTATTTAACATGAAACATTCATTATTTCAGAAAACATTAATGGTTTGAAAACATTTTGCTTAAAAAATCTTAAGTTGTTAAATTCATTTTTGAAAAAAAAAAATGTATATATAAATCAAACAATAAATTATTTTATCTGGTAAACTCATTAAGTACAGTGATAAAAATCTAAAGATCATGAATTGTTAAGTAGATGTCAACGCACTGTTTGTTTACTCTCTCCTGCTCACCCGCAATATACACAAAATGCGTTAACGCAAAATTATTATTATTATTTTTTTATGTTTTTGTGATTTTTGAGTAATGTTAGAGTACAATCACCTATTATGAACTAATAGAAAATAATACTTTTGAGAGTATGAAATTATGATATTATGATTTGTTTAAATTTTATCTCAAAATAATTTAATTTTATATTACAATTGATGTTAAATATTACCTGTTATTTTTATTTTTTTATTGTGTTAAAAATTATAAAATATTTTAAAAGTGTATTGCCATGATACACAAGTTGAGAGACACTGCTCTTAAGAATGTTTTATATTATTTTTTTTTTCAAATAAATTTACATCGCAATATAAATGCTGTCTGTATAATAAGTAAATAGTATTTTATACTTCACAATTGAAAATACATTTTTTTCATGGCTTTATAAGTATGTTTATTTTACGATTAATGTTTTATTGCAGAAATCACTTACTATGTAGTTATGTTGAAAAAAAATCATCAAATAAAATAATACGACAAAATCAACAAGTTCTTTAGTAATTTCATCTAATCATTTATCGGACATTTTTAACATAAACAATTCTCCAGAAAAATCTCTAGAGTCTAACATATAATACAAACATTTTATTGCAGAAAAAAATAAATATAATTAGGCACATTAATTTCGATACTTGATTATCGATTACCGTACGCCCTATCTATTTAACAACAATATTGCAACTTTATGTATTACACAGTAAATTATTGTGTACTTAAAAATCTCGTGTATTTAATCTGAAAATGAGATATTTGTTACAAATATATACAGGTATTATATTGGCCGTAACCATTTTCCTCCAAAAACGTGATATCTTTTTCCTCCAAATAAAAAATAATTCTGACCATTTTCATCTAATGAATAAAATAATAAAATAGTAGGTATATAATACATAAGTAGGTATATACGTATATGCCCGTATGTTATATGCGGCGGAGTACGATTGCGCGCGTTATACCTTTTTAGGTATACGATTGTGCCAGAATAACAAAAGACAAAATTTTAATTACTTAAAGGCATACGATTGCGCGTGAAATTGGGTACGACGTTGCCAAATTTATTATTACTTTTAATATTTAATAGCAGATACAAATACATTAATTCAGAAAATAAGAATGATATAATATTTAAAAAAAACTAGGTATCATTAAATTTACTTAAAAAATACAAAATAAAAAAAGTTAATAATTCAATATTTAAATTAAATTTAAAATTAATATAATATTAAACTATCGTCAAATTTACATAAAAAACACAAAATAAAAAAAATATAATAATCCAAAATTTAATTTTTTTAATTTTAAAGCCCTGACACCTACTTCCAACTATAGCCAAATAGGTACTTGGTAAATTTTTTGGTGTTTTATTTATATAATKWTTGTGTTCAATTTTCAGATTTTTAGTTTTCCTTAATTCTTCCTYCGATTTTGGTTTAATTATTCCTTTGGAAATGGTTAATAATAACTGTTAGGGCCTGAGTTTCCACAAGAGTAGTTAAAAAACAACAAATATGAGTGAAAAAAGCACGTTTCCAGCCGGAAAAACTTCTTTTGTTGCTCTAATAGCACCAATTTCAAAGTTAATGAATATTATTTTAATTTAAAAAATTAGTAATTGCTTTTCGCATATTATACTAATTAAATATTTCCATGCATTAATATAAATATTTTTAAGTTTATCTACTATAATCTACTATAGTATCGTACGGATGTACTATAGATATATGGACCTATATATTTGGCAACGTTGCTTAAAAGTAAGAATAATGTAGCGCGCGCAATCGTACGCTTAAAAAGGTACCCGCTGATAAGGACCGCGCGCAATCGTATCGTGCCCGTTATATGTACGTATCTTTATTAGATTTAATCAAAGTTGCAATATTAAATGATCAAAAATCAACTGTTATAAACTGTGATGAGTGCTGTCGTGACACTCGGACTAGCATATTTCGGTAGCCGGTAAGAACGCGTCCAGAATGCTATCATCAACTGATGAGCGCAAAATGTGATCCTAGTCTTATTCTATCTCTATATAAAATACGGAACTCAACATAACAATACATTACCATAAATATTGGAGGAAAATAGACATAATTTTAATCGAAAATAATGTAGAGAGAAATGGACAGTGGAGGAAAACAGTATCTCGTTTTGGAGGAAAATGGAACCAATACAAGACTATATTTTTATTGTCCAAGTCCACTATTGGGAGTGCCCAGTGTCTAATATTTTATAACCTCTATTATTTACATACATTTTGCTGGAGAGTTTAAAAGTTTTCACTGTTGGAAAGTGTTCACTGTCGAGAGGTGTTCATTAATAGAGGTTTCAATATACATTCATTTTTAACTGCATAATTTTTACTGTTTCGAAAAGTAGTGATAAACGAAAATACATTTTTTTTTTTTTTAATACGCGTATTAATAATGTCAGAATCTAAAATTATATAACAAACTACGATAAATCTTATTCGATAATTATCAAATAAGATAGTCCATTTATATATGATTGCATTAATGCGTTTTATTTTGTATTCATATTATATAACTTCACAGTAGTTCACAGTAATTTATAAAACACAAATATACTAGGTATTTTATATATTGTTAATGTTTTTCATTTTAAATAGTTATTTTTTATTTATCCTACAAATTAAAAAGAAGATCATATAAAATACAAATATTTTAGATGATTATAGTGAAAACACAAATGAAAATACAGGTGTAGATAAATGCTTTTATATAATACTAGCTGACACCTGCGTGCTCTACCAACGTGGATAGTTGTTTGCAAATCGTGCGGCTGTTACTTTGTCTTATAGTTATTTCGATCATAAAATGCTATAGAGTGTACATACCTTATACCTACGCAAAATAATAATAATTTATGGATATCTATATAAATTCTCATAAATATACTTATAGATAATAAAAACAATTTTTTCTCACATTAATATCATTATTCTTATACCCGGAAAATATATTATATAAATTGTATAATAATATTATAACGTCGTTAAATTAAAAACAATAATACTGATTATTAAACTGCAACAACATTGGGCATGGCATTCTGTGGGTCTTCGTATCATACAGTCAATCAGCGCGCTATTGACTTTATACACTACCTTTCTATTGGTTATTATTATAATATTGGATGTGTTATTTAATCTATCTTAACTACTCGAATCTCAAGATTAAGTACGTCAGTCGTAGTTGGAACGCAGTGGTCTATACTTCAAACCATGCAGGACAGTTCAAAGTACCGAGCCGTACATCTCTATACCTCAACAATAATAATTAATTCATCATCGATTCTATACACACATTCTGAGGTGAGTCGTAGGCGATTACTTAAGTATACGCTTTTAACAATTATTTTAATATATTAAAATATTATAGAATACTTATACGTCGAAATTCAAATTTTACAGGAGAGACACAAAACTTATTTTGTTCCCTTTTCGTAATAAATAAAATAAAGATATGTTTTATTATAACACCAAATAGTGTGTTTAGATACAAATAATATATTTTTGTGAAAATCTGAAAATATCATAATATTGAACATTTTCCCTACAAAAGTTGTACTAAAACCTCTAGCAAATTGTCAGGTATAACAGTAAAACGTTTGGTGACGATACGTTAAACGGTGTGGATTTGTATGCGTGACAAACAATCTGGGACTTTCTTTTATAGTATAGATTATGAAACTTAGAGAGAGCTAATAATAGATTGATTATATTTATTAAATTCATTGATGTGATTTTTTTTTTTTGAGGTAGACACATAAAAAAAATATTATTTTATTTTGAAGCTAATGAATACATCTTAATAAAAAAAAAAAATCGCAATATTTTTATAAAAATTAACTATATAGGTAGGTACTTAATATCAAATATAGTTGTAAACTTGTAAATGAATATGAATAGTGTCTTTATTTTATTGTTTATGTACATACATGATATGACGTATGCTGTATGTCATTTTCATAAAATTGATCCGGTACCTATATTATTATATTTATTATTTAACGCACCTGTTTATCACGATGATCCAAAAATGAATCTTTGTCTTTTAAGTTTCTCAAAGAGCCAATATTTAATGTTCATTCTGTCTAGTATTTTTATCCAGTTATATATTTTTGATAGTTATATATTATACCTTTGGTTTCAATGCCTGCAATGAATTCTACAAACAGCACGACAGCAAAGTGAACATCGTTTTTCATATTTTAATTTAATATTTGAAAGCGTTATTTTTTCAAGCATCGTTTTTAAGTGACACACCGTCGGCCCACTATTTTTTCTTTATATCAACGACAATTCACAGCTTTGAGATTTTCAATTATATTATATGCTTGTTTTCAGCTTTGGTAAATCCTGAGAGTGGTGCGGATGATGTGGGTCACATGATACATCATTCTGAAAGATATACTTTAGGACGATGACGGAATTCACTTAATCAAAAGTTAGAGTGACTCTCGAGTTATCCGCTTACCCCTGTAATTCTTACTACAAAGTGTGACTTTTTTTCCTACACACACTCTTTATATTGATTGATGTACCCCCGAGGACATTTTTCCCATGTTGTTCCGTTTTAGACGTTCTTAGAAATTTACTCTTTTGATCGATCTATAAACGTCAAATTAACTATTGTTTTTACAGAGACTCTTAAAAATAATATTATCATTATTCATGTATTTTTTTTACGTAGAATGAACTATGAAGTAATATATAGGTAATAATATATGTTTGAATTTACGTACATAAGGTTTCCGTGAAAAGCAAATTAATTTCTATCGGATTTTTTCACTATACAAAAAAATATCTATTATAGTTGATAGACATTTATTATTCCCGCTCAAAACTCTGTTCACGTATTACGTTAAATATCCGTTGTAATTGTTTGAAGTAACGATAACCTATAAAAAAAATGGCTGTATAATATATGAGCAATATTAGCGACATGCGTTAGTTTTGATAACACTTTTTCATGTCTAGCGCTTATATTACGTATACAACAAATTCATAAAACGTTTAATCTCTACAATGAATAACAATAATGTAATGTTAAATTTTGCTGAAAAATATTTTTAATAATTATAATAATATATATTATATAAAGTCAACCGCGGGACCAGCGATTTTACCATGTTACGAGGTTCGGAAGAGGGGACGGTTTTCAATTGTAATTTATTGTTTAATTGAATCGTGTACCGCTTTGAAACTATATAGTATAATATAATATTAGTAATATTTTAAGGTCAGGAAATGTTTTAATTTAGAATAATTGTTATTACTATTATATTGTTTACCTATATAAGCTATATATAACTACAAAGCCATACATGGACGAGTATTATTTTATTATAATAATAATTGTTAAAAATTTAAACCCTTTACTGACTGGGTTACAAATCATATTAATATATATTATGTAATACGTATATGGGTTTAATATGATGTACATAATAATTTTGTTATTATAAGTTGGAGAAAAATTGTTAATCCCCATAACATTATTATACTCATATTTATTAAAATCTCGTTAATATTATATTATAAAGACGATCACCTCTATTGTTAGTAGCTATTATATTATTATAATATACATACATACTGGATGGTCTGTCAACCATGGTTATTTCTTTTTCAAAATATATTCAAATTATGATATTTAAAATTCTTTAGTATAGGTAAACAAGTTAAAAATTATGTTTCAAATAAGTAGATATTTTTTAATATTTTATATTTTTATGAGTGTTCTGTGGCAATAAAAACTTTTTTTCATTTGAGAACCACCCTTTTTTAGGCAGATGATGTTTTCGAAAATGTTGTTACATGTAAATAAAAATTCAAAATAACAGTTTATTAGCTATATACCTACTTTATAAACATATTAAAGATAATAATATCTAGTCTAAAATTACAAAATGCTAATACCTACTCGTATTAATATTAATAATAATTACAAAAGTTTTCAAATCATCATAATTCATAGCCCTTATATCTTTAAATCTATTATTAAAGAGTAAAGACTATTACCCTTTTCACTTATATCAAGTTTAATAAATTAGACACTATGTACTTGCTCATAAAAATTTCGATTAGAATTTTATTTGAAATACCATCTACTTTATTATAACATATAATACTAAATTGTGAAGTCTGTATCAATACACTCAATACAGGATAATCTTTTAGCGGTATACCAAACGTAAATAATTTGAAATAAGATCCAAATAAAATAAAAATTAAAGATAAATGAATTCATTACTAAGGAGAAAAAATGGTTGCAGGCTAGGTTAGGTACACTCTGTACACTGCATTGCAGTCTTTGTAATAATTTATGGCGTTAGTTTAAATACGTATAATTATAACGATAAATATCGCAGCACAACTCATTGGACTAACGTCGTCGGTAAAACACAAAATATATAATATGACCAAATATACAGAATTTAGTGTTTGTCTTAAAGCATTGCGGTTCTACATTCAGTATGCATACAAATGAGATATCAGCTTATGATTATTACTTATTATACTCGTAATGTTTTATTATCTTTTTTATTTTTATATCGCATATGTTAAAAAAAATAATTCCATTGAAATTAATTATTCTTATTTTGTTTTCATGTAATATTATTGTTTGTAGTTATCATAACTGGGTTTGTTTTATATAGGTTGCAATAGTATCATATAAGATGGACGTAAACAATATTTTGGTATGCACCCGTAGGCAGCTACGCGATTTATACTTTCCGACGATACGTTTTTCAAACAATTTCATTTTTATGATATGTTTTCATCATTTTTCCATGGTAGACAGCGACAAACGCTGGATGTGTTGAAAACTTCGGTTCAAACAAATAACACGATAGAAGCTCCAACAAACTTTATGTTGTTTGTGTGGATTCGACAGCGATATTTGTTAAATATGGCGAGTTTAATTTATCAAACTTTTATCGGAAAGTTCTAACTCAGATAATATTTTCTTAAGAATATAATATAATATTTCTCATCAACATTTAATTTTCGTAAATTTTTTATTTTACTCAACATTTTAATAAAATACCTAATAATTCAACATTAGCTATAGGTAGAAACTTCATGAATTAAACGTATATTTACTAGAAAACTAGGTAAGTATATATATGTACATAATACATACAAAATTTCAAAAAACCTTGGTAAGTACTACCTAATTCGTTTTAAATGATCAAACATTTTGAAACAAGTTTCGCTTAATTATTGTACATTTTAACGTTTGTCGTGGTGTAAGATAACGATATTATAAAAATAAAATTATGAATGTACAGTTAATGCATATTAAGGTAATTTTATAATAGTCCAAACTCACATTGTCATAGAGTTATGTGTATTTAACGTTATCAAGTATAACGATTTTCTCATCTTTTGAGTAATCAAAAAATGAATAATAACTAAGTAAGATTGTAAGAACTGAGAGTATACACTGTATAGCAGTCTATCATAATTCAGTAGGTTACATTGTGCTTAGTGGTATTAATTAATGTTATGTTATGTATAATTATTATTTCATGTGTACGTATAAGTACTTGTGCTTAAAACAATATTGTTTTCATTTCCACAATATATTTATTATTAATACTATTATTACAGTGCTAACGTATAAAAGCGCTCGAAAAGAGAGCCTGGATTTGATGGTTGTATGATAAAAACGTCAAAACGACGCCTGGCTCGTGTAATCGAATCGCATTAAATTTGTAGACGGAATGGCAACGTATAGTTTCTTCGTCCCTCGGGTCGTTTGAAAAACGATTATAAATGTTCTAAAACAGTAAAACCTAATACTATTATATACGAAATCCTTTATTATAATATTATTATACAGTCGGTCGGTCGTCTTCGAACTCGGAGCCAATTTTAACAGGAATGGAAAAAAAAAGTTGCGGTTGTTCAACAATAATTATACTAGTTAATATTAATGAACTAACATTTAATGATTTTAAAAATTTAATTAGCTCTTTACTAAATAGTACATCTAAAACTTAACCTCATTAACCACTAGTTTTAATTTCAATACAGGTACAATAATGAAGTAAAGGAAAATTCTCATTTGAAAATATTATAAGTTTGTATTGTCATTTAGCACTTTTAAATGGTATAAAAATACAATACATAAAATACTCCCTTTCGGTGTCTATATAGTTTAGTATATACCTAGTAATTGATCAGTAAATCAATCTGAAGTTTGATATAATATACATACCAGGAAGGTACTCGAGTATCTTTATATCTTTTAAGAATACACGTCACTTATTGAAATCGTAAGGATACTGTGTAACTTTTTACGGATATCGTCAAATTAACAATTAATATTACTTTACAGTTAAATAGTTCTTATATTTAATATTATGTTGACAGCTGCGAATCTGTGATGGCTGGTTTTTAACTCTCGACATAATGCAATATTTATTATGAATATAATTTACTCTCTGCGACGTAGTTCTATCGAATACAGGGATAATGGAAAAGGAAAACATTTAAAACCATGAATATTATCTTGTTTGTACGGGCCACATTATTTGTCAATATCCTCAAATTATCATACTATAAGCAGCTCGAAAAGAGTCGAGTAAGCGTTAAGAGCTCAGCTTTTCATACATTTTATAACAATGTAACTACCAATATTATTTTTAATAGTATAATATAAAATGTTATATACGATTTAAATATTTCAAATTTAATCTTAATTAAGCATATTAAAATGATTAATTTAATACTATTTTACACAATGAAAAATAAATATTCCTAAAATAAATACCAGTAATAGTATATAAATACATACTACTTACTGATTCTGGTTTTACTTTTACATAAGTTGAAAACGTTTAAATTAACTTTAGTATCTTACACGATCAACGATTACCATGAACCTACACATCATGCGTAAAATGTATTCATTTTTTTTTTTTGTTCTCATACAAATGTATTTAATTTATAAAGAACATTTAATACATAATGTGTACACGGTATTCGTTGAGTGCGTAAGGCAGTAATGACCGCTTAAACTTTTTCACCTCTTTGTAAAAATGGAATAACCCCCCCCCCCCAAACACTTAAAAACTTATCAATTTACAGTAAAAAATGGGGGTTCGTTTTAAAAGGAGTAATTTATTTAGCAACTCCTTAAATAGCGTACAAATACAAATTCAAGAATTTGAAAATATCGTCTTAAAGTTTTAACTTTAATTCAAAAATTTCAAAAATCAGAATTTCAATAAATTTTTATTAATAATTGGGGTGAGCGTGCTTGGTGAATAATAATATTGTAAGCATATTGACACGGGTATTTGATGCGGAACGCGTCGGTGCCCCGCCGCGATTATCTCGTGTATATATGTATATTATTTATAGATCGGATATCGATAAATCGATTGTCGTGAGCACACAGACAGATGTTGTATTGGGAAATCGCCCGCTGTCAGTCAGCTCCGCACAGTCAACCCGCCCGGTCAGGTAGCTCGCCAACATTTACCGTTGCACAAACGGATTTATCGCGTTCAACATGTAACCGCCGGTCGCACGAACATGGTGTTAATTATTATAGTAAGTATATAGTGTGATAATGTAAACTCGTGTATATGGTATGACTAAAACAATATTATTGAACATTTAGCATAATACAGTGTGATTCTTTCAACAACAAACACTGTTATTAACACAAAAACTAATAACTTTTCGAAAATATTTTTCCATATAATTTGAAGTCATTATAAAACAATATTTTTGAAATAAACATAACTTTACTATTAGATATATTTTTAATTTTATATCCAAAAGCAGAATATGGAATATTTTCTCAGAATAGTATTAAATATAAAATTATTTTATAATGACTACTTACAAAATTATACAAAAAAAAAAAAAAACAGAAATTTCAAAACGTTATACTTTTCGGTATAATGAGTATTATGTGTACTTAATGCTGTTGAAAGAATCAGATTGTAATTGACTTGTACGCCATGCGTGCTATGTACCTACTGAAAGTTTTGAACAACGATGATAATTATAAGTAATAACAATAAAATGATTAAGTGATTAATAACATCTATTATTGTATATTAAAACTACATCTTGATTTTTCAATAGAATAGAATAAATTAAACATAGTATTATACATTATATATTTTTATAACAATTAATATTTAAATACTATTTTTTACTAAAATAAGTCACATTAAATCTAAAATAAAATTTTCGTTAGTTCTCAGGCTTTAATAATATATTATAAGTATACTTACTTGTATAATATTTGTTAAAATACAAATCACATATTCAATATTATATTATTAGAACTTATCATTGTAATCATAAGAACATTATTTTTAGAACATTTAAATCATCGTTGATTTAGTCAAAATACATTAAAAAATTTTTTACAATAACATTTGTTAAAGTAACAGTCTCATTACAAAATAAAATGTTTTATTTCTTATACTTATGTTTGAAAAAAATATTTAAGAATTTATGAAAACACTTAATTTCAATAGGTAACAAAACTTCGTTACAGCGTCTTATTATTAAGTCAATAAATCAGTGTATGTATACTGTATATTGTGTATGGTAAGAATAAAGCGGGGTCAATTTATAGGCTCCAAACTACATTCATGTACATCATAATGATATTAGTATATAGTATATACCTACTATATACTATAATTAGGAACTCTGTAGGACATTAACGTAATTTAAGTAGATATATAATAGTAGATAGGTATTTTAAAATTGAAAATATCTTCATTTTATAAGTCTATAAACTAAATTGAAGACAGTTTGACCTGAAAATTCCAAATATTTTAAAATAAAGGCCATTCTAATTTATAGTATAATATATATTTTACTTTAGTGTTTAATATTTACCACAACTTCATCATCTTCCCTGCTTAGTACCAGTAGTACCTACGGTAATCATTAAGTATAGTGTACACTGAACACTCAATATTACAATGTCATTAATAATAGTGTATATTGACCATTGTTCATTCGAGAACCAAAAATTATGACGTACTTGGTGCATAAACATGTAGCTGTATATACAATATTATATATTAAACATATTAAACATAAACATAACTATTACCACGATAGTATGTCTGATTACATTGACCCGCAAAAAATTATTAGTAAAAAGTACTCTTGCCTTCAGTCAGTTATTATTTAATTTGGTTTTTGGTGATTGTTATTAAAACGTCCGGTATAGTCCACAATCCATATCTCCAAGCGCGCAGGGATAGCACAAAACGATGCGGAAAATCGTTAAAATTAATAGATATTATATAATAATGTAGGTATGTACTATAGTTTTAATGACCTTATATCCGCGAGATTATGTGATGATATTTTATAAAAGGTATCGTCAAAATCGATAATGAAAGAGTTAAGGGAAATTTTTTTGTACACGTGATTTTCCAGCTGATAGAAGATCTCACCTAAATTTAGGTCTGTCTCGATGGAGCATGTGCTATGATTCACAGCCTGTGAATAAACTAGTTGTACACACATAATTACATGTGACTAAAAGCGACAGTTTACCAAATATCATAAGTTATATATCAGTACTTATGTATACGTCAAAATGGACGTTTTTGCAAATTGTAACACATTATTTCTAGTCAGCCATAGATTTTCAAGTCACTAAGATCTGTTCACTATAACATTATTATGAATTGGGATTAAGTTAATCTAGAACATTATACAGATTAAAGTGTGATTTAAATAAGCATACTCACTCCCATTTTTCATTTAATAATACATTTTTATTCAAATTCAAATTTATAAAATTTATAAACATATCTACTAAAAACACTATATTCTCAAATTCTTGAGATTTTTACTACTTAAGGAGTGCTCTGTAACGTTACAAACTTCTATTTTTCAAATAAGAACCATAATTTTTTATTAAAAATTAATAAGTGAATATTTTTTTTAAAAATGTTGATGTACCTAACTTAAAATTTGAACTAAGAGTTCTTTAGCTATTAAAATAATTTAAATTTAGAAAAATGATCCTTAAATATGGTTTTACAAAAATATAAAACAAATCGGATC
The DNA here is from genome assembly GCA_009835225.1 of Aphis craccivora. Taxonomy (NCBI): domain Eukaryota; kingdom Metazoa; phylum Arthropoda; class Insecta; order Hemiptera; family Aphididae; genus Aphis; species Aphis craccivora. The sequence continues at coordinate 10,566 of VUJU01002128.1, read as the reverse complement.
TAGTATTTGTCTTGGAAAATTAAAAATACTTGCAGATTAATAACAACAATTTATTTATCATAGGTAGCTCAAAAATCTTTCTATTATTTTGTTTACGAAAAGTTAAACAACTCGAAAACTGGTTGTTTGAATATTAATTTTGATACTTTAATATTTTTTATAAGTAAATTTAAAAATTCTGAAAGTCGAAAACTGCAGAGTCCAGAAAAAATAAAGTGAACATTACTCTATACTCTATATTGTATATTGTATATTTAAACATTTATATGAAAATTATAGAAAATATTTTCACTGAACGAATCAATACTCGTTAGGTACGACCTTGACAGTGCATCCGAGTCTAATGAACCTTTTGTTGTTAATGTCCCCATCATAGAAGGCTGCTGACTCTTATTGTTATACATTATAGTAGAATATAATGTAGAGAATACAGTGTGCACTATATACTATACATATAGGTGTGTGAACTTGAACATGACTGCCACGGAATACAGTAAACTCCCGTGAAAAATTTGTTTTTGTTATATTTTTTGATTTTTTCTTTTTTCCCCTCTCCCTCAGAACAACTCTATAATCAGTACTTTTGTCTTTTTATTTATATTGTATAATTCAGTACAGTTTCCGGAAATGTCAACGAATTCACATTATATAGTATTATATTATAGATATGTAATAAATGTTAATAATTAATGGTTAGAACTTAAATAACACAAACCTTTAGGTATAAGTATATTATATCTTACATGCAGTAGGAAACTTACATTTTTCAGGAATTGAATGAACTTAACAACAATAATAAATTTCTGTTAACGATTGAACAAAAAAAAAAAAAAAACACACAACAATCCTATAGGTATTGTCATAAATCATAATTCGATCACAATACATGCAAATCAGTAATGGTAATTTGATTGGATACTTTTCGTTATATAAACATTAATCTTATACATATGGGGGCTGCAAATCTTTTTATAATTATGATATTATAATTTAAATGTATATTATGTTTTAGTTTGCAGCAAGTAAATATTATTATTCATTATTATATGCAATACAAACATAACGCGTTATCGGCATTAATATAGAGTGCTATTTATGCAAATCAACAGTCTACGGATATATTATTATATCGAACGAAAAGGGACGAATTCAATAATATATATTGATTATACGATCAACTATTTACCCATTTAGCGTGCAATTATTCGGAATTCTGTACATATTATATTGCAATCCAATGTGGTGGGAGGGAAGATGGGTAATCCACCGAACGGAATTTAACTCACATATTCCTCTTTGTGGCGAGAACCCTATTAGAATAATTTGAAAACAATATTTTAATAGTTATAGCTTATAATAATAATTACGCGCTGTTGCTTTATGAACTCGTATTATTATTGCATAGTTGTACAACACAACCCTGTCAATGCCGTGTAAATATAGTACATACAATATTTGTATTATATATACTATGTAGGTACTAGTTTGTTATTATTATATTTGTTTACACGAAATAATGTTCTAACATTCACGCGTAGTGGCATACCAAGCAAAAACTTTTTTCGTACGAAAATCATCCATTTTCAAGTCATTTTCATTTTCAATGATTAGAGGGTTTTTTGTAACTGATTTTATCGCTAAAAATTACCCATAATAATATATCAATAAATAATTTAAATATTTTTTAATTTAAATTTATATATTTTTTTAATAGGAAATACGTTTCCTTGACACATTATTTTCGTATTAAACGGTTAATGTTTGACTATCTACTATATTATCTACCGTGTAATATACAATGCGTGTTCATTCATATATATATACGTGTGATCTGTCGTCGTAAGGTATTACGCGTGCGCGTTAAAACACCGTGAAATTATTACCGCTTTGGATAAATTAGGTCGTGTTTTAAGAATATAATATAATATAGTCACGTCTACAGCCGTATAGTTTCGTCGTTTGATGGGCATTACAAACACATTAATTTATATTCCGGTATTACCTATATAATAATTATAAAATGTGTAGGTATATATCGTTTTTGGGTGTATAAGACAAGGTCGTATAAGGATTTGAGGTCCTAGAAACAAATTTTTTAAAAGTCCCTATTTAATGAAATTAAAAAAAAAAAAAAATGTGTTAACTTAAATGTAGAAGTATCGCAATTCACAAGTTTCAGTTTCAAAATTGAAATATTTTTATTCATAGCATTAAGGATTAATTAGGTATTATAGTTCATTTTTTTAGGCACAATATTTAATATGTATGGGTTAGAAAAAAGGGTCTAAAAATCGTACTTCTTATAGCCCTATAGCCCAGGAAATTAGATTCTAACTTGATTATAGAATGATGCAGAGGTTACGTTTTCCAAAAGAAAAACAATTACATTTTTATTATTAACTGTCAAAAAAATCACGTGTTTAATAATAGATCAATGATCGTCGTTTTTAATTATCGTATAAGCATTCTGCAAATGTAATGAAATACTATATCCTAGGTAGCTGGTATAAGGTAGATAGATTCTAAGTGAGTTGCCATAACAATCTACTAATATAATATACTGAAATTCCCGATTTAATGTAATAACAACAACGACAGAATAAACAACTCTCCGTCGGGTGATTAATTCGATTTTAATAATAATTTCATATTATACACTTACCCAACCATCACTCTCGATGAGCCGTTCAACGGTTACATATAATTTCGTTAAGTCCACGTGTGTTCCAGCTATACTATATCTGCAACATTATAATACGTCTTTATACATATTAGAATAATATGCATAACAATATTATCATTGGTGTAATACAAAATCAAAACGCAAGAATATTATAATATTGTTATACGAAATTTGTTTTGTTCTTTCTATGTTCCTATCAAAACATCGTTTCTTAGGCACTCGAAGTAATTGCCTATTATTTTTTTGTAACTTGGAGGCTGTTCTAGGACTTTAGGTTATCGTTTATTTAAACGCAATTTAAAACAATTTAATATTAATGGAGAAAAATGCGTTTAGCTCATGAAATGGTCTTTTTCCTTGTTCGCCTCGTTCTCGAAAACGTTAAGCTCCACAGTAAATTACGGTGCCAGTATTATACCTATACCCTTCGTTCATATGTACAACATATAATATATATTTTTAAACACTCATACAATTATAATAATATAAACCGACCATCAATAGCATCGTTCTTCACGTTTTGTAAAAAAAAAAATGCTCGTACATCGTATGTTATTGTAATATTGTTATATAATGGTGATACGGGATAAGTTATTAGCAAACTTACCATCCCCTTTTTATGTTTGAATTTATGCGTGCGTATTCAAAATCATTTTTTATTTATTTATTTATAACTTTTATTTTTTAAATTTTTAAGCGCGTTATTTCTTATAATGACCAAAATATTTTCATCAATTTTAAATTATTTACCTATTTTAAAACGGAAGTTACATAGGCGCCCGGAGGGAGCCTAGCTGGGGCATTTCCCCCCCCCTTGACTTTTTCAAAATAGTTGTGACATAATAAAATATATATATGAATGTAATAAAAAAGGTTGTTATTTTAAAATTGTAAAATTATAATATTTCTCTTCAAATCCTAACATTGTCTCCCTAAAAAAATTTCTGAGGGTGCCTATGGGAAGTCGTTCATATATATTTTACACGCTAATTATTTAGCAGATGTATTTTTTCGTAAAAATACTATCAAAATGTGTATTAAAATATCTGAATTATTATTCTGTTTCAAGTATGCTCGCCAATTTATTTGATTTATAATGAACAAAAATCGATTACTCAACAGGCAATCGAACCGAATCTGCGTGTAACATAATATTACACACGTATTATAAAATGCATGTGCATATTTTATATATAAATAATACATAATATATATCACAATAATGCGATATTCTTATAATATTATGTACGGTACTATGCTGTAAAAAACAATAAAACAAATTAGTTACGCGTGCGAGAGTGTGTTTGGTCATTATTTTAAGGTATTTTTTTTTTCAATGTCTACTGGAAAATATACTAAAATACGTATATTATTGTCGTGACAACTCGGCATCCTTATATCATACGCGTGTGCACTGAACCATTTCGATACACCTGCTAAACCAACCTACAACCTACGATATAATATAATATATTATAATATGCATTCGTATTTCGTAAAACGACGAGGCAGCCCTCAATATACGTGGTGACTCCTTGATCTCCTTTATTTTATGAGACAAGTACAAGATATATTAGGTTATTTTTCTTTTTAATTTCAAAAACAAATTAAGTATCATTAGGATTTGTAATAAGCAAAATAAAATATTAAATTATAGTTTTATTAAGCTATGCAATAAAAATTTATAAAATAACAATGAATTAATTACTAAACTATAATAGTTTGGTAAATATTGTTAAGTGAAAAGGAAATATCTTATAAAAATTTTAAAACAAATAAAATTAAATCACTTTTTAAGTAAACCAAGTAATTTTGTTAGTCTTATTTTGAAATAAATCATTTTTATTAGATTTCTACATGTTTTAAAATGCAAAATCATTGACTTTAAGAAATTTAAATTAGGAGTGCTATATTATTATTTTGATCTTAAGCTAGGTACATAAGTTTCAATATACTTACATATCATAACATGAATTTATCGTGTTTATGTAATGCAAATGAACATATATATGCATATTATATATATATATATTTAAATTAAAATATGTAAAATACCTTATAATAAAGAAATTTGATTTGTGGCTATATACTACCTAATATTGTATATATAATATATATTATATATATATATATATATATATGTCTTATTTATCAAACTAAAACAAAATTTACAATTATACAGTTAAATAAAATAAAAACGACTTTATTAATTTATTTTAGTTCCCAATAGACATTGCTTATAGTGGAGCAAAAGAGTTACAATAAAAAATAAAAATATTCAAATAAATAAACGTATAGATACGTATAGATAAACAAAAATAAAAATAAAAAATAGTCTGTTAAATCAAAATACCTTTAACTTATCTTTAACATATACTTACTTATTTAATATACATTTTTATGTTTTTAATTATGTACTCAAATGAATATTATCATTCATAGTGATTAAAAAAAACAAAAATTAGGTATAATAATGATAAAAATAGTCATTATCACACTTCTATGTGATTAGGATATGAAATAGTATTAATTTTCAAAATATATTCGATAAAATCAGGAAAATGAACTAGAAATTGTGGAATTGTACACTTACAAAAAATTTATAGTAATCTTTTTAATCAGTAGAATGAGTCCAAAAGATTGATCTTTTTTTCTTATTTATTGGTATACCTTCTGGAGTCCAATAAGTGGTGACTATTATATTTAAAAATTAATGGTATATTCAGCTATTAGGTTTGGCATGGTTTACAATAAAATAAATTATTACTCTGTAGTCTGTACGCCATAATTTATGTACTATATAGGTAGTTTTAAATATTATCTAATATTTTAATATTATGAAGTGTATTGTATAGCACTCGAATCATAGTGCTAATAAAATTGCTCGGACCATGGCTAAAACGTCGTTACATAAACAAAAACACTAAACTATAATATCATTATTATAACCACATGTGCACGCGCGCGCGTATTACATAAAAATAAAAAATAAGACGAGTTCCGGTGTGGAGTTACTATTGAATTCGGTTTTATGCGCGATTGGTCGTTGACGTGCGCGTGTTTCCATATAAATAGTAGTAAAATATTATTATGCATATTATAACTAATTTAAGTTTTGTTATTAAATACTATTAACATACCTATTATTCTCAGTTGTGTCATTTCAGTTTTCACTAGAGGGGGACAAAAGCTTTGACCGGCCCAAATAGGTAACTTAAAAAAACCGCTCGCAATAAACTCTCTACTCTTATCAATTATCAAATTGTTATTAATTTCTCCCCCTCATTGATTTTGTAATTTAAATAGTTTTTACACTTATCATTACAACCTTTTTATTTATATATATATATGTATAACCAATTAACTAAGTAACATGTAACAACATCATTTGGAAACATAAGTAGCATAATATATTTAATAATTACATATTAAAACTCATAAACTATTATGACAATTTTTATTGTTTGCTTACTGGTTCAAATTTTGTCTGCTTTTTAAACATGGTAGAAGTTTGTTTGTGATTTTTCAGCGATTTTCACTAACTTAATTTTTTTCGCATGTCTGTTTTTGGCCGCACTACCCATCTTTTTTTTAAGACATTTTTCCATATTAAAAAAATAATGGAAACATGGCGAAAAAATCAATGATAAAATAATAGTACCAAACGGTTATTGTTTTTAGAATTTAGAAAAAACTTTACGGGAGTATGATATTAATAAGTATGTAATCAGCATAGATAGGTATATAAAATAATTTTCCTTCACAAAACGTCAAAAACTCAAAACACACACCCATAGATCCATATAAACACTAAGTCCCCACATGCGTCTGGCATCTAAATATAAATATATTCCAACATTTCCAACAATTCATTGTATTATCATGTATCAATGTTTTATTGTGACAATAATATTTTTTAGTACTCATTATAAAAATAGGCATGTTATTGCATTAATTAATAATTAACCGTCCTACCGGTCCACCGGGCTGATTTTAAAATCAGACAGAGGCAAATGCCCACTTTGCCACACCCCAAATGACGCCACTGATTATTCTATGTTATTATTATTATTGTTATTATTACTTTTTCCAAATGTTTAAATTTACTATATTATATTTTTTTTGTTTAGCTTTAACATATTTTGAATTGGGTTCAACACGTATACATATAAATAAACATAATTTATAAATAAATTTTAAATATATATATAATATAATATATACTTATATATTATGATAGGTATATTAGATTTGTATGAAAATAAATTTCCATTCTAATAATTGAAGTATGTAGAGCATATAACATAAGAGTATTGAAAACCCTCCTTTTTATAGAACCAACTGCGTGTTTATAAATGCTATAATCAAAGGTTAAAAAAAATATAGTAAAAAATAAGCACTTGATCCAAGAACTAAAAACTTATTTTGTTCAGTTTCATAATTTTCTTATCTATGATTTCTAAAAAATTACTAAAAAAAAAATAATTATAATATCAACTCGATACTCAGCATATTTTTGATAATACTTGGTTTTTTTTTTTAAATCAATTTGAAATTCAATTATTTGATAATAATATGCATGCGTACCTAAGTACAAGTACTTACAACATAATATACAGAAAGTAGTTTTTATAAGATAATCACTCTTTATTTCAAAAAGTATTTATTTTTAAGAATCCCTGTAGAATTGAGCTAAAATAAATTGTAAGTAATAACAGAATTATCCATGTTATTACAATACTAATAAACAATTTAATAACATACAATATATAACATCTAAGTAACTATTATTCTCGTGATGTTTGTACGGGTATCGTCATTTGTGTATATTCATTCAAGTGTGACAGTATATTATTATATAGAAGAAATATTGGAGGACGACGGTAGTCGTAATGATGATGATGATGACTTTCACTGACAATTTTTTTTCGTTTCCCTTCCGATTTCTGCTCTATTACTTATGCTGTATATTAATCTACATTTGCTTAGCGCCACCAAAATTGATGACGATCGTTTTGTTGTTGTTTTTTGCTTGTCCTCGAAATTTCTCCGAGTACTGAGTAATTTGTTAATAAGAATATCTGAATAAAAAGAATAACACATGAATCATCTCGACCTCCCCCATCAAACAGTTTACATTATTAATTGATTTCTTGTCCGTGAAACAAATAAAAATGCAATTTTCGAAAGTTTGATGTAAAATAGTATATCACGAAACTATTATAATATTATTCCTATTGGCTAGGTATTGCAAATATTAGAATAATCACCGGGCAGTATAAATTTCAATACAATTTGTATTTACTTAAGCAAACATCTTTTGTATAGATTTTTTACAATCATCCATGATAATTATTGATAACATAATACTATAATAATTATTTATTATTTTTTAAATACTTGTGATAAGAAAAATTTTGACTGCAATAAAAATCCATAGTAATTTTATTACATGTTATTGTAATAATATTTTCATGACGTTCCATTATTATACGCAGATGACCGTGTACTTGTATACTCGCAAGTGTATAAAAGGATAAGGCCGAACAAGGGTTATGACAATATTCGACAAAAAAAAAGTGAACTAAATATCTAATATATGTTATACACAAGAAAAACTATTCTTTACCTCAAAATAAAAAAAAAAATGTTTAAAGTATATTATTTATACACATATCCTATCCAAAATATTTTCATAAATCTCCAAAAACCAATCATTCTCTATTAATTTTGTGTGCTTGGATGGCAATTGAACATTGCGGCTGATGCCCGTCGGTACTCCTATAATATTAAGCGTCAGTATTCAGTAGACCATAATATGATGTGTAAATGTATAATAATTAATGTTTTTTAAGTATGGTTATTGGTTATGCAGTAGCAGATTATAATTATGTCTTATCACTTTTGTCTTTCATACAAACGCAGTCCATTCAATTTTCATTTGAATATGCTGTAGTTTAACAGTTTTTATTCTTTACGAATAAACATTTTTACGTTATTATATTAATTTAAAAGCCAAGTAAAAAAATATTAATTGATACAAAATACATGTTTTTACATTTACCAATTATCAAATTCAATAACTAATATTGACAGAACACAACAACGCCGCATTGAAATGCATAATAAATTATTTTACTTTTTCGTGATACCGAAATAAAAACCTTAAAAAAGTATAATAATTTTGTACAGTATATAAATAAATAATGTAAGCATTTTTTTCTTTTCCTCTCAGAAATTACTTAGGTATATACAGGTCAAAAATACCGGACGATGAGAATATTAATTAATTTTAATATGCTTAAGGGCCTACCGTAGATTAGGAAAATATATTTATATAATAACCATTAACCTGTAATGGTAACGTATAGGTAGCTTCAAATAAATAAATACACAATATGAATGCATAGAGTTCAAACTCTGCAGATCCGTGACCGGAACTTACCATCCGGTTGATCAAGCTAGACAGGTCAAAGTCGAATATTTTATATAAGTACTGAGTATTTATTTGTAAATTATTCGTATGACATGAAAATTGTTTTAAATAGCGCACTTTCGTTGAAATCCATATATAATGAGCAAATTATACTAAAAATTAATTTACCTCCCAAAATGCGTTTTTTAATATATCTACATAATAATATTACCGTTGGAAATATGCAAGTAAAAATTACATTGCAAGAGTGTTTTTAAATGCGCTTCCAACTCATAATATTTTAATAATTAATTATGTATTAAAACATATCATGATATATCATTATAAATAACTAATATTTTAGGTTTGAACGATTTTTATACACTGTACATAATATATTATTACTAAGTTTTTGATAAATTATACGTACATCATTTATCGGACTATATATAGTCGACGCTTTTCAGATGTTTTGCTATTTTCATAAAACCTTTTTTTCTTCATCGAACCATAATATATTTCGGATTATACAATGATTAATAATCCTATATATACCTATTAAATATACGATGATGACTGTATAACTGCTGAACGCCCGTCATCATGAGTAGGATGTTATTATAAATTGGTCGACTCCGCGTATTCTTTGCTCGAGGAGATCATAATATTATTTGGAATGTATCGGAGTTGTATAATGCAGTCCAGTTGATTATTATAATCCAATGATGATACACATTTTTAGTGCTTTTATAGGTATACATATATATATTTTTTATTTATCAATTTATAAAACCCATAAATGTATTTATTTTATATTTGCCTTCGCTGTAATAAAATATAACGTCTTATCATATTATATCCTTTGGTCCATTTTATCGCTTTATATTACTTACGATTTTGATTTTATTTAAACATAACATGTCTATACCTATTGATTTAATTATTTTACATTTTACTGAGTTGACGGCGCGGCGGTACTTTGGTCGATTTTAGAAAACAAAATAGTTCATTGATATTTTAATTATATTCGATTATAATATACCAATATAGGACGGTATAAGACAAACGAATACGATAATTAAAATTATATTTTATCAATATAAATATAATATAATATGCGTTTATACATTATTACCTGCATAGATCATAATACATTATTATTGGTCTGGCGCTGCAGATACACAATGTTTATAAGCCATATTGTGATATATTAGTATCTAGGTATAATGTTCTAATTTATCGTTACACGCAAATTTCCAGCGAAATCCATTCAATTGCAGTTCAGTCGGTTTCCTGCGACAGTGGTTCTACTTCTGATGGTGTAATTAAATTATATTGGTACCGCGGTATACATGGCTACGTCGTATACAGTATTATTCGTGCAGACCGTGATATCGCAATATTAGGAATTATTAATGACACGATGTCGTTTTATAGTGTTGCAATATGCGTGTGTATGTGTAACATA
>VUJU01002127.1:8456-31711 GCA_009835225.1 Aphis craccivora | reverse complement strand
CATTCAAGTTTCAATTTTTTTTTTATTTTATTAGTGAACAAATTCATTGTAATATCACCTTTTATAAAATTGTAGAAGATACATTTTTGTGGGTTTATAATGCAGTTATTGCTGTTTGTTGTAACCACGGTTTACGTTATAAATCGTTTATTGTAATCGAAAAGTGCAAATACGGGTCAAATATATACTTATATATATGTAAATTATTTTGGTTATTCAATTATTGTTACAAAAACTTGTGTATATTTTTTAATTTAGAGGACATAAGTTAACATTATCAAAAATTAAGCTGATGTCATCAATCTCCAAGATGATATTTATTATGATAATGGTCCTATAAGTAATACAAATGTACAATAAAAAAATGTAACGCAACATCACTCATTAAATTTTGAACTATATTAAAAATACGAATATTTAATTGATGATCATTTAATAGCACAAACCTAACCTAACCTAACAGTTTAACGATTGTCACTTTTATTTAATATTTATATTTTAATTTTCATATTTTTTTAACTATTTCAAATTTTGCATACATATTGCCTAACTCGCAGAACGCTATATGTACTATACATTAGTTGTGTTTCCAGTACATGTTTTGAGTATAATGTACCGTGCCAGAGTTATTAGAGCGACAATGATGACAATATTTAAAAACTCCATATGCTATACTATCAAAATATAACAATTTTTTATAAATTTTAATTCAAAACAACATTGTGGATACATTCTCTTAAGCCTTTTACGTTATGAAATATTTTTTATTCTAAATTAAAACCTAACCTAATTATTGACATCTACACTTAAATTCGAATACTATTTTAGATTGTGGTAGAAAGTATGTTGAACACCAGTTATTGATTAATAGTGGTAAAACAGCACGTGTTGGAACAGCACCTTGGAATGCTGGAATATATCGATTTAATGGAGAGAATTCTATGTATGACTTGATATGCGGAGGATCAATTATTTCTCCAAAATTAGTTGTTTCTGGTATAATCTGTTAAATGTATTTAAGATCTATGAGAGAATGATAATTATTTAAATAAAATCTTTAGCGGCTCATTGTTTTTGGCAAAAAGAGATGTTATCTAATATAATATCAATAAATGATGGTTTATATAGAGTTGCTGTTGGGAAATATAATAGAAGTTACACAGTAATTGACAATGATTTTACTCAAATATTGGATGTAGGTGATAAATATAAAAATAAAATTTTATAGACGAATAATAATAAGTACCATGATACAATATATTATATTATAATTGAAACAATTTTATAGGTAGAAACAATTTATCTGAATGAACATTATGCTGGACTTAATCGATATTACTCTAACGATATAGCTGTTATCGTTTTAAAAAACAGAGTTTCAATTAGTATTGGTGTTGCACCAGTTTGTGTTGATTGGAATAATCAAATTAGTGTAAGAAATGGAACTCAAGGAAAGGTTGGTTTTTTTGTTAAAATAATTATAACCTACAATTATAATTAATTACTCTGAGTTTTAAATACCTACTATATCATCATTGACCGTTGTCCATTAGTATATATAAGTACCTAGTCAAATTCTGAAAGAAACACAGCTATTAGAGTATATGTCATGTCACTCATGTATGTTTTATATCATATAAAATTAAGTCTAAAAATTAAATCATATTATTCGAATTGTAAAAGTACTTAACATTATTTTTATATCAAATTTGTTTAATTTTCAAAATTATGAATTTTTAAAAAACTTTAATTAACTTTAATATATATATTAGCCAATACCAATATGGTAGCATTAATGATGAGTAGGATTATTCATGATAAATCTGTTTTATACTTTCATAGATTGTTGGTTGGGGAAAAACGGAAAACAATGTGTCGAGTCCCATTTTATTAGAAGCAACTTTACCATACATCGATCATAATTCTTGTCGTGAAATGTATACAAATGGATTTCAAGCGTTTGTGACTATTGATAAGTTCTGCGCCGGGTCTGCATTTGGTAATAATATATTTAATTATTTATATTTGAAATCATTTAATGCATTTTTTTCTACAAACACAATTCAATTATATACATTATCAGCATATTATTATCTATATATAAATATAAATGACAAGTGAATAACAGGTGAATCAGACATTGAAAATATTATTAAATTAACTTAGTTATTTTTAATGTTTCTATACTTTAACTCCACCAACCACTTTGACCCGACAACGATGGGTAATTCAGATATTAATTATAAATAATACAAACTATTTATAGTCAATGATAAAGCCTATTTAATATTAGTATTTAGTATCTTGTTAGCAGATATTTTAGTTAATTATAATATCCGTACTGTGTGAGTTTAGAACTTCAAATCTGAATAACTCTTTAACTCTATAGAAAATAATAAATTTTATTGTGATTCTTTAGACCTATAAAATAATCATTATTCGCTTAAAAGCAATATAATTGTTCAATCATATTTAATATTATTATTATCGTATACAATCAACAACAAATTGATAATCATAATATGTCATATTATATTTCTGCAATATACCAACCACTCAAGAATGGTCGTATGATTAATTTTTGTTGTTTCAATAAAATGTTTTTAAATTTTAGGACCAGGGGTCCGTGAAGGTGACAGTGGTACAGGATTAACGTTTTTAAATTCTGGCTTTTATTATTTAACCGGAATAGTGAGTGTCAAGGATCGAAATACAAATAATTCAATAGCAGTTTTTACAGATTTTAATTATCACATTCAATGGGTTCGTCAACTGTATAATGAATATACTTCTTATGTAAGTGATAAATGCATTTTTTATGCCCAATTCGATGATAATTGTATGAACAAATATATGTTCAAATGTGTAAAATTTAAATCAGTATTGATATAAATAGGTTATTACTTTTGTGTAACAATTTATAACAGTTTATTCTTAAAAATCATTAATTCGTTTGAATTAGTTTTAATATAACGTGCCATACAAATAATATATATTTAGTATGAATTCAACTAACACTTATTAAGTTATTATTATTCTACTTGGTAATTAATATAATATTGCAGTGGAATCACAAACTATTGTATGAGATTTCTTCTGTATTTCTTAAAGGTACTTGTTTTATTTTTTAATTGATGTATCGACTTAGATATTTCTATGTAAAATTCTGCTACAAATCTATCATGTTTAAAAAAAAAAACAGTTTTTTTAAATTACATTTTTTAACACTTAATATTTTAATAGGATACGAAGAATAATTTATGTATTTTACCGACTGTCGAAGGGGTTATATATTCGTACGAAGGTTCAAAAGAAATTTTATCTCCCGGGACATTTATTGACCATCTTCGCCCTGTAATTGAGAGCTGTGAAGTTGGATATCATAAGGCTTATAATAATGGTTTTAGATTTTGTGATAAAAAGGGAGAATGGATATCGAATTCCGATAAATTATGTTTCAGTAAGTTATGTATTATTATTTGTATGCTTTATCTATCGCTTATTTAAATTTTACATGTCCGATGTTCGGTTATGTTTGATTATAATATTTTTATATTTATAGAAATGTGTCCACCTCTATTATCGGATAGCTTAATTATTCATTGTACCCTCAATGGTAACTATGCTAATTGTTCAAATCCATCAATACCCGATACAGTAGCCATACCATCATGCAAGGAATCAAATACTGTACCAATTAATGAACAAGAAGAAACTCCAAATGTATTACATTGTCAGTCTAATGGAACGTGGAGTAAACAGCTATATCGATGCATTTCGTGTAATTTTTTTATTATAGTTGGTTTATTAATTAAGTCTTTAATTAATATGTAGGTTCTGGAAGAAGTTAGTTCTTGTTGACTTGTTTTTGACTTACTTACAACAAATATGAACTAACCAATATGAAATATTGTCTGTAAAAGTGGTTAGTCTTGAAGAATGGTTAATGTGTTAAGGTGCAATCATATATTATATATATATATATATTTTTAGAGAGTTTCTATACAATATTTGATATTCTCTACCTTTTTTTATGATTTTTGAGTAAAACCACTTTTTATAAAAATTGTTGAAGACTTATTTTCGATGGTATTGTTTTCAAACATTATTTGACTAATCGATGTGTTGTAATCTCAAAATATTATACTTTATAATTATTATAATTTATAACGTATGTTTCTTAAGCACTGCGCTAGCATCTTCTAAATGTTCCTACATTATGATTTATTTTTTATTTAAATTTTGATAATTATTAAATTATTGTCATCCACACTTATAATCAATTATTATTTTAGATTGTGGTAAACCATTTGATGATCACAAATTATTGATAGATAATGGTAAGACAGCACGTGTTGGAACATCACCTTGGAATGTTGGAATATATCGATTTAATAATGAGAGTTTCAAGTACGACTTGATATGTGGAGGATTAATTATTGCTGCAAATTTAGTAATTTCTGGTAAAAACTGTATTATATTTTTATGTATTTTATGGTAATTAATCAAATACAATTTTTAGCGGCTCATTGTTTTTCACATAAAGATATGAAATTGAATAGAGTATCAATAAATAGTGTGTATAAAATTGCTGTTGGAAAATATAATAGAGATTTAACAGTAATTGACAATGATTTTACTCAAATAATGGATGTAAGTTGTTAGTATATAATTAGAATGTTATAGATACTTATAACAATAATAATAATAATTAAATGTTATACATACTGCTATAAATATTATGTATTAAACAATTGTATAGGTAGAAACAATTTATGTAAGAAAAGCTTTTGATGGACCTAATGGATTTTATTTTGAAGATTTATCTATTATCGTCTTAAAAAACAAAGTTTCTATTAGTATGGGTGTTGAACCAGTTTGTATTGATTGGAATGGTAGATATAATGTAATAAATGGAACTAAAGGAAAGGTTGGTTTTTTTCCAAAATAAATATCATCTAAAATATTATGATTAATTATAGTTTAGTACTCTATCATCATTAACCATTGTCCATGTGCAGTATGTATAGTCAAACACTCTAAGAGACTCTATTATAGTGTACATGAACGTAATTTTATCATATAAATGAAGACTATAAATAAAATTTTATAACTCAAATTGTAAAATTACTAAATATTACTCTTATTTTCTATTTTTATAATTTTAATTATTAGTTACAATCACTTAACATACAATTTTAACTCAATTTAGCTATCGCACTTAATAAGCCGAGATATGTATTATTACTACTCATATCTCTAATTCTAGAGCAAGTTTGGAATATGTTACTGAAAAAAAATTTTTCTATTTTTCGATTTACATAATTATAAATTTTTAAAGAGTAAGACTTTATTTAAACTAATTTTACTTATTAGTAATTTCCAACATTTACATCGTTACATTAAACGAAACAATAATCTTACACTTAAAACTATTTTTTACTTTACAGATTGTTGGCTGGGGAAAAATAGAAAAAGATACATTAAGTCCTGTTTTATTAGAAGCAACATTACCGTATATCGATTATAATTCTTGTCAAGATATGTTGACAAATGGATTTCAAAGATTTGTGACTTTTGATAGGTTTTGTGCCGAATCTGCATTAAGTAATAAAATATTTAAATATTAATATTTTAAATTATTTTTCTTATTATTATTATTATTTTTTTTACACAAACACAATCCAATTATATACATTGTTAAACTAATATTACCAACTTTTCTAATCAATGATTTAATATAACTTTTTTTAACCTTAGTATTAATTAATAAGTATTTATATATATATACATAAATAAACCGCATTGTGTAAGCCTAGATCAGCAAATATGAATCATTAATAAGCATATGCTTGATTTAAAATATTGATTTTTATTGCGATTCTCTCTATCTACAAACAATTATTATGTACTTAAAGGCAAGGTTAGGTTAGGTTACTTAGGTTAACCTAACCTAACCTAACCTTCAATTGTATTTCATATGATTATTGTTATTATCATATAAAATTAACATAAACTCAATGTATCATTTTTTTATATAAGTTTGTATTATAAATACTATGAGAAAATGGTTGTATTATTAAATTTATTATTTTAATAATATATCTTTTATTTCAGAACAAGGAGTTTACGAATTTGACAGTGGCGCAGGCTTAACGTTTTTACATTCCAATTATTATTATTTAACCGGAGTAGTGATTTTCAAGGACTCTAACAAAAATAATTCTATCACAGTCTTTCAAGATATTAAACCACACATTGGTTGGATTCGTGCACTTTATGACAAACATACATCTTGAGCATCTGAAAATATAATATAAAACTTTGATAATTAATAATGGTGATCATAATAAATTAGAATTGTAATTAAAATCGATAATTTTTTGCGTAAATTGTTACTCTGTTATTAAAATTTTTAAAATTTTCAATTGTATGAACACAGTAAAAAAATTTAAATGTTTCATTTAAATTACACTTAATACGTTTAACACATTATACATTTAAAATTCATTTTATCTTTTTTATATACAATATATATACTTTGTATTGTACAATAAGATGTTTCATAATTATTATTTTTTTATTTTTTAGTTATTGAAATTGAAATAATTATAAATATCTATCAGTATATTTAGCGTTAAGAATCATGATATAGATAAAATAATAAGATACTGTATGCCTGAATACTTAGAGTGATCTTGAAACACACTTAAATCATTTTTAAATAATACTTTTTTGTGAAGCCATAAAAATCTGTAAAAATTAAGACCTAAGCTAATCTAGGTTAGATATCATTTTATAGATTAATATAAATATCATTAATTATCATATTATTACATAAAAAATACTTAAAATATTATTGATGGCTAAATAATGTTTGTGCTATTACTAGTTATGTTTATATTCTTAAGCATGCTCGGATAATTCACCACTGATATTATAGCTTTGGGGTATGGTCTTAAGTCAAAAACAACTAGTTTTTAGGAAGATAATACAAAACATTGAAATCAATTCAAAATCATTGACAATAATGTCTGGGCTGATTAAATTAAATTTAATATTCAATGTACCAACTTTTGTATTAACTATTAGGTAGAACTTTAAAATCAATTTTTTCATTGATTTTAAGTGACTTAAGATACTTGGATTTTCATTTATTATGACTTACGCCATATGTATCATTAAGTTTTAACAAGGCGTGCATTTAAAATGATAACTTTATTTAACCTGTTCAATAAAATAAAACAACAACAATAATATTTTAAATTAATAAAATCACAAAATGCTGTTTAAAAAAATAAAATAAATAAAAATAAAAAATAAAAATTCATAACTTGACTTAAGATTATAAGACTATTTTAAATTATCGATATTATCTTATCCAAAACTCTTAACTAGACATAAGTACGTGTTTTGTACCTCATATGAAGTATAATGTTTAAACCAAAACAAATTTCACTGATAGTAGGTTATAGTTTTGACTTACGTTATCTGTACCAACAAAATATAAAAATATAAATTTTTTTGATTCTTATAATACCATAATCCAAAAATGTCAATTTTTGACTTAAGACATTTATACCATAATATTATACCAAAGGGAATACCTACTACGTTTATTTTCTCTTGTGAATAATAATATTAAAACGGGATACTATGAAATTTTCAATACAGAAGTGTAGCTAAATAATCTATCTAGAACGCCGTGTTACGGAATGTTAATATTCAAAATATTAAACATAATATTATTTAAAAATATATATTATCTCAGATACTTGGGCACTGTAATTGAAATCGTTCAGGAAGTATTGTGTATATAAATCATCTATAGTAGGTACTATAAGGTGAAATTATAATATTAGTTCCATCTTTTTTATTAGATAATAATCATATATTTTACATTAAAATAATCACTTATTCATTTAAGAGTTAATAAAACAATATTAAATAATATATTGTTATAAACTATAAACAAATAGTATACTTAATTAAAAATTTTGAGTAAATAAGAGACAGACAACACGTATTTATGAAATTTTGTAAAAGGTTTTCACTACACATGTAACTTAATTTAATTTAAAATATAAATAGCAGTGTAAGAATAATTAGGTATATATTTATATATTTTTTTTTAATAAGAAGGCTCAGATGTGACCCGAATGATCCGATGATGCTGATATGGTTGATATGCATATAATAGATAGTGAAAAATATGACACAGTCATGACGTCTTCATTAAAGTCCTTTGCGTTTCCAAGAAACTAGTTTTATCCTTGATGGCCAGTCATCTTAGTCCATCACAGTAATCTACAGCAAGGATGGCCAACTTTAAAAGACTTGTGAATTGTGATCGACCTCTGAGGTGTTTTAGGTTCATTGACCAAAAAAAAAAAAAAATAAGGCTATCAATAATAATAATAATAATAATAAAATACTATTATATTATTAAACAAATATTATATATAGCATGTACGCACATATTAAGTATAATTAACACATTTAATTTCACAAGATAGTTACTCGATATCAGCTTATAGAATTATTTTTCAGAATTATTTATTGCCTTTTTCTAAATCTAATTTTTAAACTAGTGAAATATACAAATATATACTAATTTACAAAAAAATTAAGAAAATTTAAATTAGCATTAAAAATCTTAAAACCACATCCTGGTGTTTGATTTTTAAAAACTGCAATAAACGATACAAAATATATGTTTTCGTCAATTAACATTAAATAGGATGTTTTTCAGTGTAACTCAATCCATTTGACGATGTATACAATCAAATAAGCTACAAGTTAGGTGTACAAACAATTTAAATTTTATACTTGAATTAAAAAAAGTGGGTAAGTGGGTATCACTCTGCTGTACATTAGGTGCCGTGTGGATCACTATTATATATTATAGGAGTGTTAAATTTTAATCCAATGATAGGTATTATCGTATACGAAAAACTATTCTGAATGGAGATAATTTGTAAGCTTGGGATATAATTTCCAATGGTTGGTGAAAAAGATGGTTTATGTTTTAATGGCCTAAATACACAAAATATTAAGTTTCTTTTATAATTATTGTAAGCTAAACTTATGGAAAATCTTGTATTAAATTTTAAACCCTTAGCTAATTATACAAAAAATTGAATGAATTATACGTACAAAATAATTTGCAAACATTCACGAATTTTTGTCAATATTTGAAATTCAAATGCTATTAAAAATAAATTGTGTCTATGTATTCTTATAATTTTTTTTTAACACTATAAGAATAACTTATGAGGAACTTTGTTTCTTTTTATTATTTTATTTAAACTTTGTAATTTAAGTTGTCTATAAATAGCTCGAAAAAAATTCAAAATATTTTGAAAATTTAGTCATTTAATAATAACAATTGTATAATAAACATGTGGTGAAAATTTCAAGTATTTGCAGTGATTAGTTTTTAAGTTACAGCAATATAAAAAATTGATATGATCGAAAATTGTAACGTACCAAGGATATTCACTTTGTCATCGGAAACCACCACCAAAGTTTGAAATTGAAGCATTATTTCGACTACTTATGCTGACACAGACAAATACAAAAAAAACACACTTCATTGTAAAATCAATACAATTATCACTCCGTTCAGAATCTAAAAGCATATTATCTACTAACTAAATTTTGATGCTTAATTTTAAGTACCTATATTTATATATTTATTTATTATACACGGAAATCTACATACAAAAAAAAAAATAATATAATAATAAAAATACAAAATATATAAGTAGTAAAACTGTTTATTTTGTTGCTGGCTGAAAATAAATAATGCGCAACCAAATATTGCCGATAGTCGGTATCCACGTAGCGATATATAAATAATATATTTCTAATAACAGTCTGCTTCAAACTTATGCCTTTTTCCGCGTATTTAAATAAATTCAGCTGATTTTCAACCATTTACTATTCCAAATATCCTCATTATCATATAACGATGACGACGTATTTTTGCGTTTGAAATTATCCTTTTTAATATTTAGAATATTAAAAAAAAAGAAAACTTTATTTTGACTTAATTTATTTTTGAAATTTTCATAATTTTTTTTTAATATTCTAAATATTAAAATTGATAATTTCAAACGCAAAAAGACGTCGTCATCGTCATAATATGATGAGAAGGATAATTGGAATAGTAAACGGTTGAAAACTAGTGATGCCGTAGCTAAGTAATGTCTCAACGTTTTTGTTGTTCAGTAACTTAATAGTTTATAGTTCAGATTTGAATGATCAGAAATTGTCAATTAGAGTTTGGATTTCATTTAATCTCCACAAATCGATCAGAGAATTAAATGCATAATAACTAAACTAAATTTTATAAAGATGTAACTAGCTTAGTCTATTGATAGTAGTGCTATACTTTTTTTTTAACATACAACCAATGGCACAATTGGCATATCTTAATATAACCATTTTGAGAAAAGGGTTCAACACTGTACACGAAATAAAGTTTGTGTGTGGGATATAATAAGTACCTTAGTATATTTAAAAAATACATAAAACTTTAATATGCACATGTTTGTTGTGAATTATCTGAAAAAAAATCCTTATCCTGAATTAATTTATAAGGGACAAAGTTGTTAATACATCAGAATTCAAGCTGCACGAACATTCTTTATGAATCATACATACGTTTTATATTTAAATATAATTCTGTAATCTTATCACCAAACGCAATAGGCTTAACAAAAATATTTAACTTGGTCATATTTACTGTCCAATTTAATTTTCTAAATTATTTGATTGATTAGTAGACGTATATATACGTTGATATATAATTAAATGTTTAATTTTAGCTTATGAACGATAGTCCCAATTAGTGTAGTGATGGAAATTGTCAAAGATGGGCAAGTTAATGAAAATAATTAACTCTAGTTAAGTTAAGTTAAGAGGATACAAGATCGATACGTTAAAAGTTAACAGTTAACAAATTATAAATTTAACTTGATAAGTTAAAAGTTAATATAGGAAAAAATATTAACTTAACTCAGTTTAAAAAAAGTTAATCTATTTTTTTAAATTAGCATGTAAATCACATAAAGAGTGAATACTGAATGCTATTTAAATTCATAATATTGTCTATAAGTATAGAACGAAATAATATTAGGTAATTAAATAGATAATTTTCTTAAATTGTTTGTAAATATTTTGCAGCAGTTTTACATAAATTTATTAAATTAAATAAATAAATTACTACCCAACAATTCTTGTACTAATATCAAGATTTAAGAAAATGTCACACGTTATTATTATTTATATTTTACATGTTTTTTTGATATTTTAAATGTGATTAGACAAGCTTGGATGACTCTGATCTTAGAATAAATTCTATAGACGAGAGCGATGACGTTTACGACATGAATTCTGCTATTTATGAAATAGAAGTATATATATATTCTTTATAAATATAAAAATCAACACTATAACATAATTATTTTTTTTAAATTATATAAATTCAATTAGATGTTCATAACTAAAGAATCATCTTTTGATGAATCGTGTTCTGATATAGTTACTACGATTAAATAATAATATGAGTGGATTTGATTACTTAGTTGAGTATTATTATTTTTCTGAAATTGAATTGATGTTCTACTATTATTATTTTTTTTTTATGACTATTATTATAAATACTCCACCATACGTGCCAATAATCTTGCACTACGTCAATCTTTTTCCATGGAAAAATTGCGTACGGGCTGTTAGTTCTCTTAAAAATAAAAAATAAAAATAAATATCACTACTAGGATACATTTCTAAATCATCCTATCCCTTACTAATTAAATATTTGTAATAATTACTATTAATTTTCATATTTTCCTTACAGCACTGTGTGTAAAACGTTATACAATTAATTTAATTTAATTATAATATATATTTTGTTAAATTTCATATTAATTGTATTTTTCAAATTTTAGACATCTCGGTAATTTTGTATTTGCCAAATTGTTGTGTTCTCGATATTTTGACTGCGACTTTATGATGTGGATTGGTGGATTCGTGTAAATGTATACTCATTTAATCAGAAGAACCAGTTTTACAGTTAATAATGTATACCTACTTCAAAATATCACTGGAAATAAATAAATATCTACTTGATGTAGCAGTTGGGTTATACAACCAATTTTAAAACAAGTTTGCTTAGGTACTCCTTTAGCTTTGATTACCCATCTTCATAGTCTGTCATATTTTGGTTTATCATACGAACGTAGCAACGCGTTTAAATGGAACATAAAAATATCAATTCTAGCTAATAACCTGAATTCGGCAATATTAATTTTTAGAAGACCTATAGCATTACGTATTGTGTAGATGTAAATGTGATATTATAATCATGTGGATTGCAGTACAATCAGTACATATTATTCAAATATCGTTTTAAAAATGATATATTTCTCTGATTAAGTTCAAAATAAACTCATTTTTACAGATATTTTTTAGTGTTAATTTATTATACATAAATGCATTATAGTTAGATGTGTATATGTTAAATTAGACTATTAAATATTCAATATTAATTCATCATTGGTCATGAAGGTGGTGTATTTCTGGTTAATACATTGTTGTTTAGTTTTTGGTACGTAATAAAATAAAATATGTCAATAAAGTTTAAATTATAAAAATATATAATATTGAATAGTTGGTTATATTACTTGTATGAAAAAAGGTAGGTAATACATTTAATTATTATCTTTAGTCAAACGTTTTTAAATATTAATAGAATAATACAGTTTTTTGAAAACAATAATATATCATATTATTGAATAAAAAATTAATAAGATATAAAAGTGATAAAATGTTCGTTATTTTAAAAACTTATAAAAATAATATTTTGCTACTATATGCTACATACTTGTATCAGTAATTGTATTATAATTGAATAGATGATAATAATATATTAATAAATTAAGATAAAATTTACTTATAAAATCATTTTTATTTTTACTTTTATAAAGGTTTGATTTTTTTAATTTTCAACAACATGATGAAAATATAACGCATTTTAGATTTTAGTTATAGTTTATAGTTGCATTTACCTATATGTAAAAATAATTGTAAAGAATGTTATTAGTATAATGCTGTATTATGATTTTTATCAAATGTTAAACAGACACATCATAATTTTATTAATGGACAACTGTTCTTCATTTTTGTTTTATTCTGTTTTTAATTTTGATTAGTTATTAATTTTCACTAATGTATAGTTCATACTATTTATTTTCAGTTAACCGTAATGAAATACTTCCTTCGATAAAAATTATCTTTTCTTTTTACATTCTAACGTATATTGATGGAGCATATATCTATGCGATTTATATCATTACAATATTTGAAGTAACAAATTTGAGACACTAACACCAATTTTTCCATCATAATACGGAGTACAGTGTGCCATAAAAGAATTTTTACTGCATACTAATAATATAGATACATATCGGAAGCCTTTAATATTAAATTTCATCATATTATCTGGATTAAAAAGCCAAGTATTTATTTTTGAACTAAAACTTCTTTACAGAATGAGTGAAAAAAAAAACGACGTTCGGGCACGCTCAACGCATAACGGTCGGGTGTGACAACAACGGAGTGTGCGTAATGACATGATGACAGTTGTTATGTAGTTTTATTGTTGAATTTTGATATAATCTTACCCATAGTAGTTACCATGATTTTACAATGGAATAATTTTATAACAGTACCGTGTGATAATTTATTTTTATATCTCACGTAAAAAAAAAAATTGTAAAATTTTTAAATGTTTTTTTTTTTTTTTTTTAATTTATTCTAATACAAATCAAATACTCTATCACAGTAGTTCCCAACCCATGAGCCGTAAACCATATAATATTAAATATTATGAATATTTAAAATAATATAATTTTAGATTTTTGTTATATTTCTAATAATATTGCTGGTTAAATTAATATTTAATCAATATTAACTACAATTTACAATAAGTGAATAATTAACGGTATCAAAGTTTGAATGTATTGAAATATTATGAATTATTACATGAGATTATTGTTGAGTATTGTCCAAATACAATGGATTTTTCACGGTTACCTATTGTCTTTATTCAATATACCTATCATATTGTTTTTGGTTTAAGAAGTATGTAAAATATACAATCTATATTCATAGATCTAACAGTAGAAAATAAAACTATATGTGAAATGAGAAAAAAAATGTACTTAAATTGAAATAAAAGATGAAGAAAGAAACCAATCAATGGTGACTCCTCCTATTTTGAGTTTATCTAATATTATAGTAGTTGTTAAAGGTTTTAGGCATTTGTTACTTATTCAAAACAATTAATATTACTTAATTGAAACATAAAAACTTATATAACAATGCCACAATGATCTATAATTATAGTTAATAATATGCACGATTTAAAATAATATAATTATAAAACAGATCATTCTGATTTATATTACTACACCAATTAACATTACAATTAATTTTTCAGGAATAGGCGTATTTTGTGACAAAAAACTTGAAAGACGACGAACTGCATCATATTGCATAATGTTGGTAACTATTATATTATGCTATTAAAAAACATCGAAAATAAGATAGCTCTGGGAAGGTGTCGACCTTAAACACCTCAACCTGCTCTATAACAATCAATATACTAGCTATATTATAATACCTTATGTAAATTATTATACATTCGTTATATTCATACATTACACATAAATTTATACATTTCTTATGACTTTATCTTAT
This sequence comes from Aphis craccivora, assembly GCA_009835225.1. Classification (NCBI taxonomy): domain Eukaryota; kingdom Metazoa; phylum Arthropoda; class Insecta; order Hemiptera; family Aphididae; genus Aphis; species Aphis craccivora. The sequence goes on along the minus strand of VUJU01002127.1, from coordinate 16,945 downwards.
GCTATAAAATGGAAATAATATAGTAATAATCTACAACAAAGATTGACTATAGTGTTCTACTTCACATATTTTAATTTTTATAAACCTAAACTATTACCTACGTAGCAACAAAAAAAATGAGTTAGAAGCCCCCCCCCTGAGAATTTTAAGTTTTTTCTCATTTAAGTCACTAATTATTATTATGTTCATAAAATATACGATAAGATAAAACATAGTAGTACCTATATTATATTAGCTAATTATAACTATTGTGATGTAATTACAGAAATTCCGAAGACACGTTTAACTGTTCAAATGGACTGTGCATCGATGCTTCGGCTGTCTGTGATGGTCATGCAGATTGTTCAGATGGTTCAGATGAGACCAGCGATTTGTGTGCTAGACAAACGTATGGAAAAATATGACTGTAGCTTAAATCAACAATAAATAGTTTTAATTTAATTTAATACTATGTACCTATTTGTATAATATAGGTGTAAAAGTTATGAATATCGATGTCAATATGGAGCTTGTGTGGATAATGTTAAAAAATGCAATGGTAAAATTGATTGTATCGATGGTTCTGATGAAAACTTAATGGAATGTAAACAAATGTCTATAAACCGTACTAAACATATCAATGGATCGTCCAAATGCCTGTAAGCGTTTTTTAAGCAAACTTACTTTTATTCATAATATTTATATTACATCTACTTAATCAAACTAAAAAATATTCTTAAATATTCATTTCTATATATATAATTTATATATATATACTTACAAGCAGTATAATGTATTTGTTTTTTAATTCTAATTTTTCAATTTATTGTAGTTATAATATTGTATAAATGCGTTGTGATATTATGCACTTAATTTTTCGTATAATACCTTATGTCCTAATTGAAGTATAATTACCTATATTTATATATCATATATGATAGGTATCCAATATCAAAATATATTATATTATATAATAAAAATTGATTTTAAAACTCAACACATATTTTCATTTAAGTTTTTGTTTTATTTAAAGCGAATACCAGTACAAATGTAGGTACATGGTATATATGAGCAATGTATTGAACAACTTTTGATGGAACTCGAAATTGTAGCGATAAGTCTGATGAAAATGTATATAGCATTTGGTAACATATTTTCAATAAGTGTTCTAAATAAACTTATTTGAAAGGTTAATATTTTTTTTGTTGTATTATATAATTTGTTCCAAAGAAATAGGAATAGTTCAATAGAGTTTTGCTCCCTGTGTTTGTTTTAATTTATCATTGATTTATCGATATACTTAACTTCGATAATTTATCATATTATTGATATTGTAATTGATATTTGTAATTTAAGGCATTTATGTGTTTTACCAACTGCAGAAGGGATTATATATTCTTACAAAGGTTCAAATAATGTTCTACCGCATGGGACATCAATTTATCCTCGTCGCATTGTAATTGAAAACTGTGAAAATGGATATTATAAGGCTTACCCCAATAGTTATAGGGTTTGTAAAGGTAATGGAAAATGGATAACGAATTCTGAAAAATTGTGTTTCAGTAAGTTATATATTTCAATATCTTTACTGTAATAATTTATTACAACATTATTTATTGTAACGATTATAATTTTTATATGCTATATATTCAGCTCCATTATCAGATAATAATAAAATGATACAAAATACATTTAAAAGGATTTGACTAATTGGTATTACATTTCATTAGGTATTATTTCACTTTATATTCAAATTTAAAATATAAACGTTATACCGTAAATTTAAATGAACATAAAAACATTGTTTTGAGTCAATATTTAAACTAATTTATTTCTCATAATCCTAAAACATTATCTTTTATAATTATTTAATAGGTGATTTTATAACAGTGCACTAACATCCTTTTAATCTTTCTACATTTTGATTTTATTTTCATTCTATAGGTATAGTTAGTTATAATATTTATTATTTAAACTGGCGATCAAAATTATTTTAGATTGCGGTAAACCATATGTCAAACACCAATTATTGATTGATAATGGTAAGACAGCACATGTTGGAACAGCACCTTGGAATGTTGGAATATATCGATTTAATGAAGACAATTCTATATATGACTTGATATGTGGAGGATCGATAATTGCTCCAAATTTAGTTGTTTCTGGTAAAAACTGTATTATATATATAACATTTTAAAAAGAATGATAATTATTTAAATAAAATCTTTAGCGGCTCATTGTTTTTGGCAAGAAGATATGATATCTAATATAATATCAATAAACGATGACCTTTATAAAATTGCTGTTGGAAAATATAATAGAGATTTGACAGTAATTGACAATGATTTTACTCAAATAATGAATGTAAGTTTTAAGCGTAAAATTAGAATCTTATACGCGAATAAGAAGTACTATAGATACAATATACCTATATCATAAACAAAACAATTTCATAGGTGCAAACAATTTATTTGAAAGAAGACTATTATGGATATAATCGGTTCTATTCTGATGATATAGCTGTTATTGTATTAAAAAACAGAATTTCTATTAGTAGTGGTGTGGCACCAGTTTGTGTTGATTGGAGTAGTAAATATAATGTACAGAATGGAGATCAAGGAAAGGTTTGTTTGATAAATAATTAGAAATTAAAATTATGATTTCATTATTCTAAAACCATATTTTACTACTGTTAATTTGTAGGTATGAATATAGTCAAAGACTGTAAAAGACTCTGCTATATAATTATACATAGCTATTCTTGTATCGTTTAAAATAGTACTGAAAATAAAAATCTTATCATTTAAATTACAAAACCACTGAACATTATTTTTGTTTCTTATTTGTTCGATTTTAAAAATAATAAAACCTCGATAAGTCAGACTTAGTTTAAATAATTAAACTTATTAATATTACTAAAAAGTACATAGTTACATTGAAAGCGAGTAGTATTCTAATAGATTATAAAACAGTTTTATACTTTCACAGATTGTTGGTTGGGGAAAAACGGAAAAAGACACATTAAGTCCTATTTTATTAGAAGCAACTTTACCATACATCGATCATAATTCTTGTCGAAGCATGTATACAAATGGATTTCAGATATTTGTGACTATTGATAAGTTTTGTGCTGGGTCTCCATTAGGTAATACAATATTTAATTTTAAATTTAAAATTATTATTATATTATTTATATTATAAATAATATTATTTTATATTATTTATATTTATATTTATTATTGTTATTATTATATTTAATTTAATTTTTAATTTTTAAAAAATTTTTTTTTAACAATCACTACAATACAATTATATACATTGTAATTGCACATTACAATTGATCATAAATATTACCAACTATTTTTAATTAATGATGTATTATATATTTATATAATTAAGAATTTACTCATCACATACATCAATGTTGTGTGAGACATACCAGACTGCAAATCTGAATTATAAAAACTTAATTAAAATTATTGACTCTTATTGTGATTCTCTAAACCTACAAACAATCATTTTACGCTTAAAGGCAAAACGATAGTTCACTTGTACTCGTATATATTACTGTTATCGTAGGTTACAATTTATTATACAATTTACAAAAAACCGATAACCATATGTCATATTACCTATATATTATTTGACATCTGTATTAAACCTACCGCATAATGGTCGTATGATTAATTTGTCATTAGAATAATATTTCTTTAGTTTCAGGACCAGGGGTTTGTGAAGGTGACAGTGGTTCAGGCTTAACGTTTTTACATTCTGGTTTTTATTATTTAACCGGAATAGTAAGTCTCAAAGATCCAAACACAAATAATTCAATAGCAGTTTTTACAGATGTTAAACATCACATTCGATGGCTTCATGAACTGTATAAAAAATATACTTCTTATGAAAGTAACAATACAAATAATACAATAGATAAGCCAAATTTGATGGTAAGTATATAAAAATAATTTATTCTATATGTATAATTAAGATCAAAGTTTATATGAATAGACTTTTACTTTTGTGTAACAATTTATAACAGTTCATTTTTAGCGTTTGTTCTTTTTAATTAAACTTAATACGACAAAGTATAGGTATATAGATAATATCTAAGTGGGTATTATGTATTTGATTGATATTTATAAGATTGAATAGTTTTTTTACATAAAAATTTGTAAAATTTATATAATAAATAAATGATAATAATAATTTTCCAACGGAATCACTGACTATTATATGAGCATGATCGTATATATTTATTATTTTTTAATAGGTATTAATATTAATTTTTAAGTATTGAGTTGACTTAGGTAAGGTTAAGCTTAATATCAACTTCTGCCTCAGCGCTATCAAGTTTTATAAAATTAAATTTTTTTATTAATTAATTATAATATTATAGGTTACGAAAAATGTTTGCGTTTTACCAACTGCCAAAGGGGTTATATATTCTTACGAAGGTTCAGATAAAATTTTATCTCATGGTACATTAATTAATCCTCGTCGTATTATAATTCAGAATTGTGAAATTGGATACTATAAGGCTTACCCCAATAGTTTTAGGGTTTGTCAAGGTAACGGAAAATGGATATCGAATTCTGAGAAGTTATGTTTTAGTAAGTTATATATTTTATATTAAATATGTAGGTATACTGTATTAATTACCTTTTTAGTAATATGTATTCCATGTTTGGTTATGTTTGATTATAATTTGGTATGTTTATAGAAATGTGTCCACCTCTATTATCAGATAATATAGATTTTAAATGTACTCTAAATGGTAAGTTTGTTAATTGTTCAAATCCATCGATACCCGATACATTAGCCATACCATCATGCAAGGAATCACATACTGTACCGATTAATGAACAAGAAGAGACTCCAAATGTATTATTTTGTCAGTCTAATGGAACGTGGAGTAAACAACTAAATCGATGCATTTCATGTAATTGAACTTTTTCTTTATGAATTTTAAAGGTTAAATTTAAGATGAACAAATAATTGTTTTATCGAGTACAATCGTTTATTATAAATGTTTATTAGGAAGTCTTATATGCAATAGGTATTTGTTTTTTATCTCTAACCTCCATTTACATAGATAAATTTCATTCTCGTGAAATTGTTTTTTTTTTTTATAGTTTGAGATAAGCCTTAGTGTAAAAATGATTTTTACAGTTAATACACCTATTATAGGGGTTATAAAAAATATAACTTCTTTTTGAGAATTAAGGTAGGTAGGTACCTATTGGTTTTACAACTTTTTATTATTTCACTTTGTATTGAACACGGTTATCTTATACACTGTGTAGATAATCGTGGTATTGGACTTAAAAATAACATTATGGTTTATTCTTTAGGTATAATATAGTTATTGTTGTTATTTATTAAATTTTATAATTTGTATATTTTGTATTCAAATATTATTTTAGATTGTGGTAGAGTATATAATGATGGCAAAAAATTGATCAATAATGGTAAGACATCACATGTTGGAACAGCTCCATGGAATGTTGGAATATATAAATTTAATAAAGAGAGTTTTATGTATGACTTGATATGCGGAGGATCAATAATTTCTCCAAATTTAGTTGTTTCTGGTATAATAATATGTTCAATGTGTTTAGACTTAAGAAATAATGATAATTATTTAAATAAAATCTTTAGCGGCTCATTGTTTTTGGCAAAAAGATATGGTATCTAATATAATATCAATAAACGATGGCCTGTATAAAGTTGCTGTTGGAAAATATAATAGAGATTTGACACTAATTGACAATGGTTTTACTCAAATAATGAATGTAAGTTATAAGTGCAAAAGTAGAATCGTGTAGACTAATAATAATAGGTGGGTAATAAATTATAATACAATATATATTAAAACGAAACAATTTTATAGGCGGAAACAATTTATCTGAAAGAAGATTATTATGGGTATAATCGGTTCTATTCTGATGATATAGCTGTTATCGTATTAAAAAACAGAATTTCTATTAGTAATGGTGTGGCACCAGTTTGTGTTGATTGGAGTGGTAGATATAATCTATCTAATGCAGCTCAAGGAAAGGTTGGCTCTTAGTATTATTTAAATATTAAAATTACTGTTTAATTATAGTTTATTTCTATACATATATCATTATATTTAATATATCATCATTGACCATTTTCAATTTGCATATGAAGTCAATTTTTATCGAATTCTAGATGTTACAAAACTCTAAATAATCAGACTTTATTTACCTAACTAATTATACACTAAGAAAAGCTAAATATTATACTATTACCTATTATAGTTGTAAAACCATTTTTACTTTTACAGGTTGTTGGTTGGGGAAAAATGGAAAATGGAACTTTAAGTCCTATTTTATTAGAAGCATCGTTACCATACATCGACCATAGATCTTGTCGAAATATCTATACAAATGGATTTAAAATGTTTGTGACTTATGATAAATTTTGTGCAAGTTTTACATTGGGTAATAAAATATTTAATTATCAACACCGTGTAACCATGCGATTTTTTTTCTAACAAGCTTACATAATTCATTTTATTAATCTCTTAATATTTAACTTGAACACATCCTTTAAATTAAATTTTTAATCGACTAAATTAAAATGTATTTACTTAATTATAATTAACATGTTGACATAATATGGTACTTTTATATTATATGTACCCAGTTAATAAGTAACACATTTTTTTTATTATTCTATATTAATAACATTATTTTAATCTATATTTTTCGTTTTACGTCCGTTCCTTTAAAGAACTCATCGGTAACAACTAACAAGAATAATATATCACAATTATTATGATCATTATTTGGAAAGATTAGATTTATTACATTAATCTTATACCATCTCGAGGTTCATGTGAATATGTGATATTCATTCGTCTTCTGCGTATGACCGTTACACGCACACAATCTTTACTAATACTTAATTTTTTTTTTTGGAGGAGGCAGGAATGTAAATAGAACAGTTAAAAGGGTACTAAGTAGGTACCTACTAAAAGCAATCGTATGATTAATTTTTGACTTATGTAAAACATAATTTGATTTCAGGACAAGGAGTGTATCAGGGAGATAACGGTGCAGGTTTAACGGTATTACACTCTAATTACTATTATTTAACTGGAGTGGTAAGTGTCAAGGATTCCAGCACAAATAATTCAATAGCAGTTTTTACAAATGTTAAACACCACATCCAATGGCTTCATGTACTGTACAACAAATATATGCCTACATAGGTATTATGCAAGTGACAATAATATATCCAAGTCCAATTATGTTATAATGGAAATGTCAGAATTATAATTAATAATAATTATAATTTTAATTTTAAATCGATATTTGTATAAATAATTGTTTACTTGAGTTACAATTTTTCATTTAAATTACACCTAATAAGTATGATATTATAAGCATATTAAATTCAAATAATCTTTTCCGCATGCACTTATACATTTTGTATTGCACAACAATCTCGCATGTTGATATATTAACCTGTATGTTCATGCGAATAAACCTTTTCGACTTTTGTCCTACGAAATAATATAATATATCTTAATACTGTCTTTATCTTATCCTATTCTATTTCATTTTATTAAAATCACATTACTACTCATATTACACAAGAATGCATGATATATTAATACCTATTTATTATATACAAATAGATGTATGCCCTCGGTATGACGTACGAAATTAATAGACTCAAAAAATCATTTTTTTTTTTTTAAATAATCCGCGTGGTTTAAAGAAATCAAGAAACTTTATAGCCATTAAAATTCTTCGATATCCCCAACTACTACTTCCGGAAACCATTTATACATAATAAATGTGTAGGTATATAATTAAAAAAAATGGTGTCATTAATTATTTGCATTATGCTAAATTTAAGCATTAGTTTTAAGTTTTTAAAAAGTTATAAAAAAGTAGTTAAAAGTTAACTACTAGTTTACTTTTTTAGTTTTAAGTTATTTTTTTAAAAGTTATTCTTGACAAAGTTAATATAGTATTCTTAGAAAAATAGAAAATATAACGTTAAATAATAATAATATCTAGGTAATAAAACAAATAATATTATGATACACATACTGCCATAGGTACCTATTGTATTATAGCAGGTACGTATTTTAATGTTAATAGTCATTTACAGACTTACAGTTAACGAAATAATAAAAGTACTTAGTAGCAAAAGTGGTTGAAACGTTTAAGTATACCTACACTTTTTTGAGAATTGATCAGTTTGTCAGTTGATTCATACCTACATTGAAAGTTCAAGTATTCTATTAAGCCCAAATAAGTTTTTGCACGTATATAGGAATAGGACATAGGTACAAAAATAAATAATGGTTACATAAATTCATAATTATTATTATTAGGTAATTAAGTTATTTTAATAATTAAGGTAGGTAGGTACTAGTAATTTTGGGTAGGTAGGTAACTCAAACATTAAATTTTTAATTAATATTGATAAAACGACATATTTTTGTCTAAGAAATACATTACTATATT
>VUJU01002126.1:13883-42170 GCA_009835225.1 Aphis craccivora | reverse complement strand
CTTCATTGGTTGTTAGTTTTAATTATTATTCATTGCAGAGTGATTTTATTTCTCATTTCGGTCTAGTTTGCCGAATTTGCAACGATGTTTTCTAATGATATTAATTTTCATGTAGAGGGTGGTAGATGTGACGTACAAATTTCAATCAAATAAATAACGTTGAACACTCAATATTGTATTATTAAAACAAAATTATTTGTATCGGTATACAAAAATACAGAGTTTGGTAAAATCATAAAAAAATTAAAATTTGATCTTGAAAATGTACTTGATTTTAAATCATGCCCGACTCGGGCTATGATGTATAATATATTCTTCTTAAGAAAAACCTAACTATTTATTTAATTAATTTTATATTGAGTATAAAATCTTGGCGGTGCAGGTACCTACACTAGACGCTACAGTGCGCAATCTCGTGAAAACACCTGTTATAAATTATTATAATATATTATAATTAAGTAGAAACCACGTAACGATGATCGTTATTATTCGTGTGCTATTAATTAAAAAAATAAAAATAAGTATATATTCCTCGTTTTATAATAAAACATAATATGTAATATGCATAAACTATTATTATTTTTTTATTATTCTTATGCATATTACACACGAGCAGTACCGCGGCAGCGAAGGAAGGGACGACCGGTAACCGAGTATATGGTAGGGGGATTACAGGGAGATGCATTTCTTTTTCATTATTATATAATGGCCCATCGTCGTTTGTGTATTAGAATCAGCTCTTACGGTATAAGCGCGTACACACACACACACACATACTGAAGGATATTATAAGTTTCCAATGGGCAGACACGCCGCGCAACCGAGCAAAACGGAAAAGCTGCTGCACAAGGAACACACACGAGCGCGCCATGCCGCATTTAATATTTATCGAAGAGGCGGTGCAGGTGGTGGTCGTGGAGATGGACGAAACCATCTATATGTAGGAATTAATATAACTATATAAAATTATATAGAGACCACCGGTCGCTGCCAGTTTACGTATACAGGGTGATCCACCCCAATTATATCAACCAATTTTTTTAATTTAATGATAAATGTAGGTAATCGAATTTTTATTTTTATAATTTTTAAGTAATCTGAGGTACTCACTTATAAGGACCATGTTTTCAATTGTTTATTTTTATATTCGGTTATACAAGTAAGAAGTGCGCCGTGGTGGTACTAAATGACAATCGCTCATTTCTTGTTAATAAATTATTAAGATAATAACTATTTTGAAAATCTCTATACATATATCAATCAAGTTTCCAACGTATACCTTTAGTTCCGAAGTTATTAAAAATAATTTAAATAGGTACTATACAAAGATAAAAGTCCTTAAAAATATGATTTTACATATAAAATAGATGATACAATTGATCCATAGAGTTAATTATAATAGAACAATTTTTACAAATCATAAAATGAGGATAGATTAATAGTAATTTTAGTAAAAATGTCCAATACCTAATCAAAAGGTACTAGTCCGAATTTCGATTTAGATGTCCATCAAAAGTTTTAAAAATGTCATCCTGTGATAACAATTTTTGTCTGTAAAAAGAAATCGTTTAGTATCGCCATTGAACCTACATTAAATGGTTTGTGATAATTAAATATTAGATTATATAGATTACATACAAGACTTTAAGTATATTATTATTTAGTAGGTATATTAACGCACTAAAAAACCTCGTAAATTGATTATAATAATACGCGTACCTAAGTAGTTCGTATAATACTGTAATTAGTATTTAATCAAGATTTCACTACATTTACTAAAATTCATCAATTGCAGAAACCATTATATTATAATAGTAATATTTATTGCAACAACCAAGTATTCAAATATACATATTTAATTTACACATACACATTATAAACAAACGTTAGTTGCGAGCTCATCGGATAAGCATAATGTATTTGAATACGGATGAATTAAATTCTTAAGGGCAAAATCATAATAAAATATTATCTAACAACTGTAAAAAACAATAACAGAATAAATTATTTATAGATGTTAAAATTAACAGAATTATAGCTAAATTAATATTAAATATTTAAGTAATAAAACCATTACCTATGGATTATGATTATTGGTCTTCAAGTTCCAAAAATTCTATGATTCAATGCACAAAAATACATCAAATTTGTATAATACATTTTTCGTTTTTTAAAAAATAATTTCAACTAAATGAAAAACCGATTGTATTATTTGAGCTAAATAATGAATTATGTAAGCGTTTTAGTATTAAATATAATATTTTTAAACACTCGGTACCTACCTCTAATACGATTATTCACAAAATATATGATATGCGTTCAAAGAGTTTTTAGTTTAAAGTCAAAATATATTGTACACCGACATGACATCATATAATTTATAGTATATTAAGCTATCGTCTCTTTTCGATTAGGTAGGTATGTATAAAGCACACTAGAGGATACATATAAACACGATTTAAAAGTGCGAACACGTGGTAAAAATCGGGTCTCTCGCATATTATATAATGTAGTTTAACCGTCTTTCAAAAAAAAGCTCCCTACGGCGCGGCCACACGGATGCGCGGTTTAGCTGATTATAATTCAAACGATTCCGCTGAAAGCCCTCACCGAATTTTCAGGGGAGGGGAGGGGGTTTGGAAAAATTTTCGTGAGCTCTCGATCGGCTACAAATCACCCTGTATAAATGCGAACAACAATATTATGTGTTGTTGTTGTTATATATTATTATTATATTATCGTAATATATCCGCCGCCCCGCCGCCGGTGCCGGTGCTTCTGCGCAGTGACGTTAATTGCGCCGATATACGCGTTATGGTCTGGTTCATAGGGGGGAACCACGGGTTCGTGGTCTTCACGGTTCCCTAAGTTTCTGTCGCGCTTCGCGTGTCCTCTCCTCCTAGACGAGCAGCACACACACATACACGCGTTCTCCTCTGTAGCAGATATATATATATATATTTGAGTATACGAACGGCCGCACACGCGCGCGAAGCAACCCCCCACCCACCTCTCCGTCGCGGCAATGGCGACCGCGCGCCATCCGAACGCGGCCAGCACCGTCTTCGGGCCGCCGCCCCCCGACAAATTATTACGACGACGCATAGCCTCGCCGTGTAGGTAGGTACTTACGTGCCGTCGCCGTTGAACGCGCGCGCGCGCGCCCCGAGACCGCCCGCCGCGAGTCTTTATGTATAGTACGTATCGAGCCGCAATATATTATAGTATATGTAAAACCTCATTAATCCGCGGACTGATCGGGGCTCTGGGTTCTCCGGATTAAACAAAACAATCAAAAATCGTAAATTATAAATTTAAAAAAAATTTTACTATACAAATTTTAATTTAATTTAACAATATTAAACATATAAAACAGTACACACTTGTATTATAATCATTAAATATACATACGTATATATATAGTATTGAGGCACACCTTCTAGCACACATTTCTACTTTTTAGCATAAACTAACGTCATTTATAATATGTATGTATTGTAAACAATATAAACGGCTGTCCGTATTAAGCGAAGTCCGGACTAATGAGGATTAATGAGGTTTTACTGTATAATATGTAAATATAGGTACATAAAACCGTATTATTGCATACCCATTGCAATTTGTATTGAATTGAGCTTTGTTTTCTCGGGCTTGGTCCTATTTTTGTAGCTCCGCAATCACTCTCCTACATATTATATTGTGACAGGTCCCGACGAAATCGCTGCAAGCACAGCACTAAATTATATTGAAGAAGAAAACTATAATGTTGCATACGGACTGCACTTAGAGACGGCTTAGACGTATTTCGGCGAGTCGACCCAAAATGTGGTCTGTTTGCGCGAATAGTTTCACCTACCATTTGGACGAGTGAATGTATTTTAACGTATATATTGTCAATCAATCAAGTCGAATAATATAAATCAATATCACACAATATAGTAATATAGTATATAATATGAATATATAAACTTTTAATAGATATTATAAAATGGTATTGGTATAATAGGTGTACAATTGTAGTAACTATACAATAGAATATTAATGAAACAATAACAATAATAAATAAAATTACACATAATATCCATCATTGATCATTTTTAATTAAAAAAATACATAGTATTCAAATCATTACAGGTCCCATAACTTCCGAACTCATTGTCGTGGATTATTATTTCCTTATATGTCAATGCTCGGGAACGTGTTAACCAAGCGAAGTTTTCAAATAATTAAAAACCTATTCGTAATAATTCTGTGAATTCTGATTCATAAACATCAACACTTGCTTAGAATTTCTATTTTTCTTCTTGAATTAGGCCATTACAGCCTTACAACCGGTAAAAATAAGATGGGATAGATAATAAACAATAAAATATTAAAATGGCTGAAAAGGAATTACCATTAAGAATAACATGATGGACTATAAATATTATAAAAGATCATATAATATTATTATACTATATAGTCTTTTACCACTATTAAGTCATATTACTCATTTTAACGTGAAGTCATATACATATTTCTTTCATTATTACGGGTTCCGCACGCGTAAAATTTTTATAATATACCTAATATAATATGTAGTTGATGTAAAATGTACTTATGTTACGCGCACACATACAAACTTTGCGTTGGTCGTCCTAGATCGGAATTAGAGTGCACTAAATGTCATTAATTAATTTATATGATATCATATAAGAGTGCGGCGGTCGTTTGGGTGAATATTGTTTATGCTTTTTTGGCGAGTGAAATTATGCCAGAGTGCAAAGAGATCTTGAGGTGTACTTAGATAAAATTCGACGTTCTTCTAAAAGAGAAGCGATTGAAAGTAGGTACCTACACATGAAAACCCGAATAAAATTATTTGGAAGCAATTATTACTAATCAATTCTGATATTACAGATTGAATTAGGCAATCAATTTATGAGTTTGTGCAAGAAACGATTGGTATATAATATACAAAAAAGGCGATATTGATAACCAATATTACAATGTATCAGTTGATATGATTTAAACATCTGGCCAATAAGGTACTTAATATTATAAACTAAAAACATTTTATAATTTTTAAAAATGGTCCGAGTATAAGGTATACTAAACTGAATATATTTTAATTTTAAAGTACATATTTTGTATTCTATAATATGTGTCTATGTAAAATTATTATTATGGAATAACATCACACAGAAATTATTTAACATTTACAAGTTAATTTATGTATATATATATATTATACATAGAATTGAAAAAATAATTTTTTTTTTAAAATAATTTTGATTTTAAGACTTGTTAGTTGATAAATTAAAAAAATCAAAAAATATTTTTTCTGCATAACATAGAAAAAAACAACAATAATAAATAATACATATCAAATTATAAAGTATAAATAGGTAGATATAATCAAAACAGTTATTGAATATTTGTAAGTACATAAACTTACCTTCGACTTATTTTACTACAACCACAAAATATATACAGCTCCAACAACTTTAAGTACTTAAATAAAAAATCGTAAGTAGGTAATTTGCTAATGAAAATATTTATGAATCACGGATGCCTCTGAATTTTTTTCTCTATAATAGTGCACTCCTTCTTTTTTTTGACTCAAGTTTGACCTGTCACATATTATATATCCCATTTGATGTTTAATTGCCATGACTCAATCAAGTATAGGAATAGACTTAATTTTGACCTTGAAGAGCTAAGAATTATGTAGAGTTCTAATGAATTTCTATTCATCATAAATATTTCATATATGATATGTATCCTCTTTTTTTTCTAAATCAAGTGACATCATTTGGTTTATACAAAAAAAAATTATAGCTATTATAATTATGTCTCGTTTATACTCGTTTACTGTGCATTTTTAAATCATATTATCATATATTTTTGTATATAATTTTCGAATTATAACCATCAACAATGGACAATGTAAATAATTGTAAATTTTTAAAATCAATTGAACCAATTGTTCAATACGACTATTCTTGATCAAATCAAATCAAAAAACGAAAATGAAATAAATGCATTATTAGGAAAAATTGGCTAAGAAGAGTAGGTAGGTAGGTACTTATATTTGATTTGAAGAAGTGTGAAGTAGGTATCACAGTATTCACAATACCAACAATACTACATTACTGATTAGCAATATAATATTATCGTCAAGGATCCCAACCTCTGTTGTACCTTCCTAGTTTCCTAACTATTCTTATATTTGTGTACACGATTTGTCAAACGAAATGTCGATATTTGCAGTGAAGCTTCATTGTATGTAAATAGATTTACATATATAAAAATCTAACAAAAAATTATCCATATACATATTATATATACATGGACTGACGAGATATTATGTGAAAGCCTCTCCCAAACGAAAATGCTGCGATAATATTATATATACCTACCCACCTACGTATATCATATAATATGTTACTAGGTACTAAACATATAATGTACTAATATTTGTAGTGTTTTTAAGTGGTGTTATCGGGGTGTCAATATATAATGACTCAGTGTCTGCAGTGTACATATATACTACGAAGGTCTGACACTCTGACGTATTCAAATGTATAATTTCAAATTCTAACATCAGGATCATCGTGTTCTCTTTTTATATAATACCTACACGTCCTACACTCCTTTAAAAAATATATTCGTACTAGCTGTCGGTCGCATGCTCCAACCCCGTGGATAGTTGTTTGCAAATTGTGGGGCTGTTTGATGTTTCAAATCCTGTCTAGTTATTTCGATCATAAAATGCTATAAAGTATACCTTAGGTATAAATACTTATGCAGAATAATAATAATTTAAGGTGTTTTATAAATTCTCATAAATATCATTATTCATACACCCGGGAAATATATTATTATATAATCATATTTTAACGTCGTTAAATTAATAACAATAAGAATGATTATAGTTGAACAACATTGGTCGTGCATTCTGTGGGTTTCGCATCATACAGCCAATCAGCGAGCTACTGACTTAGGTACTATACTACTCTTCTATTGGTTATTATTATTATTAGATGCGTCTTAAACTTTTAACCTATCTTAACTACTCGAGTCTCAAGATTAAGTGCATTAGTCGTAATTAGAAAGCAGCTAGTGATCTATACTTCAAATCCCGCTGGACCGTTCAAAGCATCGAGCCGTTGTCACAGCTCATATACGTCGACAATAATAATTGATTCATCGTCGATTCTATGTACACATTCTGAGGTAGGTCGTGGGCGATTGCTTAACTATACGCTTCAAACAATTATTTTAATAGGTATATTGAATTATATAATACATACATGTCGAAATTCAAATTTTACAGGAGAGACACAAAACCTATTTTTCTTTATGTTCCTTTTTACTTATGTTCCCTTTTTTGAAGTAAATGAAATAAAGACACACATACTTTTACTATATAGGAACACGTAGACATGTATCGTTTTTACGCCAAATCGTATGTTTAGATACAAATAACATATTTCTGTACAGATCTGAAAATTTCAAAATATTGGATATATTCCCTGACAAAACTGGTACTAAAACCTCCAGCAAACTATCAGGTATAACAGTAAAAAATTTGATGACGATACGTGAACGGTGTGGATTTTTATGCTTGACAAAAAATCGGGACTTGCTTTTATAGTATAGATTATTGCCCTTGTTCAAAGAAAACAAATATTGTAGGTATATAATACAATAATTGTTTCTCGAAAACGAGTGAAATCGCGTTACTATAAAGAACATAATTGGTTTATAGTGTACTGGATTTATCACTTTATTTTCCTAACCTATCTGTGCGTGATATTATACATAAGTTAAAAATTTAAAAATAAATTACCTTTTAACTTAGCTTATTTTTTTAACCGTTTAATGCTCGTATATTTGTTTATGGGTGTATTAAACTTATATTTCATTCATTCATTGTTATAAATTTATAATAAATGAATAACGCACAAAACTCATTTTATTGAAATTAACTTCTTACATATTATACGCACTGTACGCACGAATGGGTGCTTATTTATCTTCGATTCGTCAAATAAACCAAGTATTGTGTGCAGGTAATTGAGATGTTATAAGGTGATTCGTTTATGACAGATATCGTTTTTATTTTACGACAGGTTATTGATCTTTTATACGCGTTGGTGACGCCGCGCAACGATCAACTCGGTCAAGTTCTTCTGTTGTTCGACTGTACGATTTAAAATGATTTGCCTGCGTTTTATGAACAAATATAGCGTTATACATAGTGCATAATGTAGGTACCTATGTACATACAAATGTACGGCAGAATCTTTATTCCTAAATTATGGCTGATTAAATCAAAATTACTTTAACGATCGTGGTAACAACTAACAAGAGCGTGTACTTATGCGAGCGAAAACGAGACGAATATCGGTACCTACCCACCTAGGTACATACCTATATAACATAATATATAATTCGGCGCTGCTATACATTATAATATTACAGTTTACGCGATCAAAACACGTTATTTCCGGGAATCATTTCACATTGTTTCGTTCGCACGGCGGCGGTTTGCCCGTAAATACGACTGTCCATGTATAAAATTATAATATATAACTATATTATCTACACTAAAATTAAGTGCACGTACGTACACTTATCGTAAATTCAAAAACAAAAAAAATAAAAAAAAAAGTCTTAAGTTTTGTGCGGGACTTACTCGAGAAACGATAAAGAACCTTGGATAAATATAGCTGCAGGTAAGGTACCTGTATATGTATATAGTGAATAACGTATAACATCATCGTCTCGTGCAACGAGTGTGTGTTTAAAATATATTTCAGTTCTAGATAATATCTGTTCAGTTCGGGTTGACGAAGACGTTCCATTTCGTGCACAATATTATTGTTGTTTCGTCATAATAAAATAATAATATTATTCATGAAGCGTTTCTGCCGTTGAATCGTGTTTCATCTTTCATACTCGTTTTATATATTATTATTATTTTTTTTATTATTATTGTCTCCCCCATTATATTCTAATGGTAATTGTAACATTATATTCGTTTCGTTTCGTGTACGATTTCCATATATGTTTGAGAATTTTTTTTCGTATAAGAACAATATAAACTGGAATCGCCGGATGTATAATAATATATGTTTGCAGCAGTGCTGCTTTTGTTATTGACACTTTTTATAGGATAATCGCTCGTTCATAATAATATTATAATTATTTATACGTCTTTTATTCATCATATTATTATATATTTGCTAGGTAAGATACCAGTTATGTATAGGAATAATAACCGAAGAACCAACCGTCGTAACGGTTTCTTATTTCGTTAACACGTCCTGCATGCAGTGGGCACAATCCATTTATATAATACAATCCATCTATTTTAAATACTTTGTGTAACTAAATAGTACATCACTGTCATAACACAATGTACCTACAGGTTTACCTACTAGTTTTATGTTTCTCGTTTTGAACGCATTGTTTAACCAAAATTAAAAATATCAAATTAAAGTTAAGCAGCCCGTCATTATTTTAAAAACTGCAGTGGGCGGCAATCGATTTTCATAAATTATGTGTAAGTAGAGGTAGATACCTATAATATTATCTAAATTACTCTACAAACATATACGTGCTTTCAATAGCAGATTAGCATAAATTTAACCCACATCAAAGATGTATAAAAAATTGAAGCTTTCATTATTAAATATTTAAATTTTATCAGATCAGAACACTCAATGAGCATTTATATTACACTTTTCAAGTTTTTATTTTAGGCCTATCTTAATGTTGAATAATTTTAATTGTTTTTTTTTTTCAAAATATACTTTAATTAATACATTTTAAAATGATATATTTTATAGTTGTGAAAATTAAATTTATTTTACAATATAAGTTATGTTATATAACTAATAATTATAATAAGTATTAACCTATTTATTGTAGTGTCTTATTGTTTTTTTAAATAAATAAAAATATGAAATAAAAAACATCATGTAAAATCAGCTTGTTTTAAAAAATAGAAAATAATGTAGGTATGTAAAATCTTTTTTTTTCGTAATCAAATAAAAAAAATTAATTGGTTCGTGATATAAATGATAACAACAAAATATTATGTCCTATACGTTAATGTTTATATATTTACCAACTTTTTTGTGTGGTCCAAAGGAGTAACTATTGCAGGAAACTTACTATCATGGTTTTTTATTATCATCATGTAGTATAATAACGATGTAACAACTATATTTTCCAATTTCAAAATATTCAGTTGTATCTCTTCTAAATTTCTAATGTTTGAAATATGATGTATTATTGTCCTATGATATTTCTAAAATTATTTTTACCAATTTAAGTTTTGAAAATCATCTTTTCTCTGCTAGTAATTTGTTCATATATACCTACGCCATAGTCATTAGTCACTTACAATATTATGTTCTATAAGATCACATATTTTTGTACAATTTGAATAAGATAATTTAGATAATAGTGTTGTATACCTACTCAAATATTAAGGGCCCGGAAGATTTACCTAACCCAATTTCCCCTATAGGTATAACTTAGCCTATACTTTAGAAATTTAATTAAATAAATGCTTCTTATGTTAGAAGTTAGTGTGTATTTTTTTTAATTAATCATCTATAATTTCTATAGATATCTATAGATATCTATATCTTATGTACATTTCACAGAACGAAAAAAAAATTAAGCCTTTACTTGGGTTATAAATGCATTTAGCATGTACCTAATACCTATTAGGTATAATACAGTATTTTCTAGTTTTAGTTATACCTACTAATAATTCTACGTGATGATAGAAACTTGAATTTTGGTTTTGTTCCAGTTCACAGCGTTGTAATTATAATAATTAAATTTAGGTAGGTACTTTAACATGAAAAAATATATGTAGGTATATACTATAACAACAACAATAATAATAAATTTAATTTTTTTTAATTAATATTATATTTTGATTTACGATTTACTTTTGTTTAAAATGCGAGTTTTCGGTTTATTAACGTCGCGGAAATGTTGCAGGTAATAAAGTGCGTGGGCTGAAATGTATTTAATTCACATGGTTGGAATTAAAAATTCCTCTCTTACTCCCTTACTCACTCTTTCCCGCTCACTCAACCGCTGCATTTTCGGTGTGTGGTATATTTTCTTTAGTCCATATTAAGCTAATGTAATTGCTTTATTAATTGGTTACGGCTAAATTGAATACAAATTAAAATACATCATAACAATATTTATTTTTTAACAGGTAACGGCACGATTATCCAGAGGACCAGTTAAACGTGTTTGCTCAACCGATATTTGTATGTACATGGTACTTACAGCGCTATCTATCAATGACTAATAGGTCCATTTATTAAATATAATTACCAAATATTATACTCGTATTTCGTAAATGGTAAATGCTTAGGTACTATATTATTCTACTCAAAGATATGGGTGTTAGGCCTTTAGCGAATCAAAAAGCCAACTTTTTTTAACTTTTAAACTTAACTAGTTATACTTAGTTAATTAATCTATTTATTTTATTTACAACTTACCATTTACTTACCTAGTTAAAAGTAATAATATTGAATAGCTACACCAAATATTAGCTCTTTCCTAAAAAAAAACTCAATTATTAAAATATAATTAAGTGATTAACCTGAAAAATCATACTGATATAATACCGTAATACCTGTGTCCTGTATAGTGTATACTATAATGTTAAGGATTTTTTTTCGCATTTTTATTTTTAAAAGAATATTAAGAAAAACTAATTTAACACTATAGTGTTAATATAAGAATATAAGAACTAAATTTCAACCCTAATACCTTAATAAATTATCTAATGTAAAAAGTAGGCCAAAAATAGTATTCTAGGCCATATTATATAAACAATAAGTTACTGACTCCTAAAGTCCTAACTACATTCTAACCATTAGAAAAGAACTCAAAATGTAAAATTGTTATTTGTTCGCTATATTTATTACTTTATTAGTAAAAAGTAAATAAATATTTTTAGTTTCGACTTAAATCATATTTTAGTTTTAGGTACTCAATCCAACAATTTAATTAGGTACAAAAAAAAACATCGAATAATTTCTCTTAAATTTCCACTGTATAATATAACGACTTATCCAATTTATTTGAAAAATAATACTTATGCGTTAAAATCATATTTATTGAGATATATTTACTGTAGACTAGTAGACTGTAAACTACTAATACTAATTCGTTTTGTAAAGCTGTATTAAGTGTATAACCTATTAGCTTGTATACAAAAATTAACAAATTAATATCCCAATTTCCTTTATTTAACAATTTAGTTAACACTGCAAACATATAATTGTCTAAGCCACTATAACTAATAACTATAGTGTACAATAAAAAGACCCTATAAGTTATAGGAATAAAATAAATTTTAAACAAAATATTTAGTATTTTCTTATTTAAAAAATAACCTAAAAAACATTATATACCATAGGTGAGTAATGCTATGAACTAATGATAAATAATGTAATAAACTTTTTTCATCAATTTTTAGCTAATGTTTGTCGTGTATATATATTTTTAATTTTTTTTTTTAACTTAATTAATATCTTGTTTGTTAACCATTATAACTCATAACTTTAAGTCCTAAACTCAATTAAATTTTTTCACTAAGTTTGACTATAGGTAATCTTATAAATATTAATTATAAAATTATAACAATGTGACAACATTAATATAAATATAATAGGTACCTATCTAACCTACCTAGATTATTAATTTTTTATAAACGTTTTGTTTTTCATATTCACTTAAAATAACACCTTGGTGCGTCTTCTGCAGAGTGCAGGAGAGGGGGCGTATATTCGTATAATTATAGGGTCAGGAATAATTGGGATAGCCTAAGGGTCATCAGCTTCTCTCTAAAATGTCGAGAAAATTGTTTTCGCGATGTGTAGGTGTACCTACAGCCGTATACAACAGTATAATGTATACTATATTACTACGAGATAAGACGATTTCGAGGACTTATTAATATTTAACGCCACTCATCAGCCACTGTACACATCATATAATATTATTAATTATATTGTAGTGTACCTATATAATACATAAGTACTGTACCTATAGATTACACATCGTGTATGTGCGTTGTGTGTATATATTATAATAAAATATGTTACCTACCTATTGGTTATTACAAAATACCTGTAGCAAAAACAATTTCACGCAGATCAGTCATAAATTATCAGCAAATGATTTTTAGAGCCCTACCTATTATATTATGAAATTTGAAGAAAACAGTATTTTTGAAAGCATGATGTGTAGTAGATTTTTTTATTATCTATTTATACGATATGGAAGTAATACTGTAGGGACGTTTTTTTAAATTTATTTTTTTTTCTATAGGTACCTATATCGATTATTGGTAAATATCGACATTTATTTTATTACTGACATGATACCTATGTCAGATTACTTCTTACATTAGTAAAACATTACCTACTAATATATTTTTTTTTATGGTTATTTCGTTATTTGTGTTGTTATATTAAGTCATTGTCAAACATTTTTTAGTATATTTTTAGATGATTTTTAGGTCGTCACTCATCACGTTCCACATTTTCTAAGCAATTGCCAATTGATATCTATTTAAGGTTCTATATTTTTTGGTTTTTATTTAGAGTGTGTTTACAAATATTCAGTAAAGGTCATTTAAAAATGTGATTTTTATGTTATAATAACATTAATTATTAATGAATAAATAATAAACAAATTAATAACTGATAAATAAAACAACTTAATAATTTTCTAGTCTTTATTAGAAAAATAAATAGTAGGTAATAGAATTTAAAGATTTATAATTTTCAAGGTCTAGACTTTTGATCTCAACGCGGCTCACTCTGCAGTGATCCAGCCACTTCCAATCAACCTAAAAATGTGGTTAAGTATTATACGCCCTCGCTACGCATACCTACCAAACACGATTTATGTTAAAAATAATAAATAATTCCTATACATTATAATCAGACCTACTACCTAATGGCTATAATACTACCCATTTATATAAATATATATTATTATACATATATGTTTATTTATTGCGTGTTTATAGAATACCACAATCGATTATAAAAAAAAAAAAACTAATAGTAATATACGTAGGTAATATAATACAATTAATACAAATTATTTAAAACGCTAAAAAGAGTCAATAGTCATAATTGCAGAAGATGCATGTATGTTCAGATCCAAAAACTAATTTAAACACCTTATTATAGGTGTTTAATTATAGAAAATCTCAAAAAATAATTGAAGTAAAATTTAATAGGTTGAAATAATTTTACTAAGTACACCAAAAAGTTTAGAATGTGATGATATGTAAATAATAAAAGTGTTCTTTCACACATCATTGTAAAACCAATTCTTCCGTTTAAAATATTATAAAATAAAATATTTTTATAGGTATTTGGTTCTTTTCGTATGTACCTAGTTAACAGCACACTTGCCGTTTACCGTGTATCTATCATAGTAATTTATTAATTTTTAACGATTCGATGGCAATGATTATTGAACTTTGTCTTAACGATGCCATTTTTATATTAATAATATAAAACTATAGTCTATAATAGAACCTATGTTTATCAACAATCGTTACAGTAGGTAATTTTAAATGTATAAAATAATCAGTAACTGTTTAGTTCGTGGCGTTCGTGCTGTAGCTTGTATAACACGTCATTTAAATACTTTTTAAAAGATATTAAATTATTTTGTATAATTGTATCTATAATATAAATAATAAAAAAAATAATAATTTTTAATATATATAGATATATAAATTGTCAAATATTATATTTTAAATTTTATTACACATTTTTTGAAAATTATTTTTCTGTAGGAAGCTCATATAAATTTTTTTTTATTTTAGGATTCGAATGTTACATGAATTATTGAATTATTATTTTTAGTTATTACAATTGTGTATTATTAAATATACTATAATTTTAGATTTAAATATTTATTCATATTTTGATTAAGCACTTTTAAAAAAGTATTTTGTAAACCACAGCATATGACGTGTAGAAACGTGTGATAGGGTGATAGACGTAGACCGCATAATATGACATACAGAAACGTGTGGTGGTCGGCAGACCATACAACAAGTATACCAAATATTTTAAATTAATTAGGATGTGTTTAAAAAAATGTACTCTGAAACACGTGTTCCCAAAAATAAGTGTTATGTCTACAATGTCTACATGGTACGTCATCTGTCAATAATACACGTGAAGCATGGGCGGATAGAGCTATTTTATGTTACCGGGAATTAAATTTAAGAGCCCAAAATTTAAAGCATATACTTAATTTTTTGTATATTATGGAGATAGAAATCTAATTTTTATACAAAATTTGTTTCACATCATTCTGGTTCCAAATAAACCGATTTATTTTTGCTTTTTTTGGCTTTTTTTTATGTAAATGCTTTTTTGATTTTTTAGTTATTTCAGCTATAGATTTTTTATATGTTTATTATGCTACTATAGTAAAAATAAAATGTCGAATTAATAACAAACGTAAAAAGTCAGAATACAGACTAAATGTTTTAAGTTTTTATTGGATTATTACCTACCTAATGTTTTTATTATCGACTTGTTTATTAAAATATGTATTAAACGTACCTATAGATTGTCGATATATCCTGCAGTACGGTCAGTATGCCTTTACATCGATGTCGAGCATTTCAAAATTTAAGATTAAGTGTTTTGATTTGAAAGAGACACCTCTTGTATGAAGTATGCACCGATCATTTCGGTGGATGTAGAGAGTTCGTTTTCTGTGTTAAATGTTAAATATTCTGTCAGATTATAGAGTCAGTTTCAATACACTAAAAATCAAGGGAAATACACGATAGGTAGTTAATTTTTTTTTTTTTTTAATTTTTATAACTAGTTCATGTTAATTTTTGGTCATGCTTTTTTAAAAATAAATATATACCCACCTACTTTTTTTTTGATTTTTTAGTTGCTTATAACTTATAAGTTACATATTTATGTCATTATATTTGTTCTAATGGCTAACGTAAATTGAAGCAAAATATTGTTACCACTAACTTATAATAATTTATAATTTATATAGAACTACCATCCACACAATATTTTTAAATTTATATAAGAATTCGAACAGGTATTTACTTTTTATACTGTTATAATGTTTCACGATGACTATCTGTAATTTTTAGACAAGAATATAAAATCTCAAGATCTGTGAATAATTGTTTTTCCGTTCATGGTAAATTCTGAAAAATATCAATGATTTATAATAATTATTATTAAATAAAACGATATTTTGTTCGTTTTACACTTTTACCGGGTAAAAGTACGCTAGTAGTTGAACATAGTATCAATAGTTTGTGAATTACGTATCTAACATTTGATCAAACGATTCCCGCCATTTCAATTGTTATTTGTTTACCTCGGACGAATCATAGTACCCATTTAACACGAGTCGTGCAACAGGCTACCGATTACGCGGGCACGACGTCAAATTGCTATTCGACATTTTCGTACTTCGATATTATAAGTATTAACATTATAATTATCAATAATTTTTTTTTTCGTTCTGAAATATTTTGGCCGTATCTCGTTCATTGTTCTGTGACGAACATTCGGTGTATACTGTTGGAGAAAAATGTCCGACGTGAGTAAAATTTATTCATTGCTTTACTATTTTATTGTTATATACTACTAATCGTTACGTCTCGATTTATAGAGAGATTTCAGCAGTCCAGAACCTTTCGACGATGCAGATGTCGGGGGTGCCGACGACACATCGCCGGTTCGTAATTTCGAGGACGAAGTCTTGAGTGAAGCTGACGTTTTGAGTTTGAGTCAGTTTGATGACCCGGAAGAAGAAGATGGAGAAGAACTGTTTGGCGATAACTTGGAACGGTAAGATAATAACATTTTTAGATTTTTGTTCAAGTTCTCAAATCATTTCATTTTTTATTCAGGGATTATCGTCCGATACCAGCTCTCGACCGCTATGATGGTGGTGAATTGGACGAAGATGATTATGATGCAATGAGTCCAGGTGCAAGAGCTGCGGCTGAAAGGGAACTACAAAGACGTGATCGAGAAGAAGGAACTGGTCGAAGAGATGCTGACGATATTCTTTATGGTTTGTATTTCCGTAATACTATAATGGTTTTCAAATAATTTAAAGTTATGTTCTATTTAAGATGAACATGATGATGATGAGGCATCCAGAAAAAAAAGACGAATGGCTGAAAGAGCTGCTACAGGTTTTATTGTTGATGATGAAGAAGACGAAGAAGTATGAATTTGATATACTTAATTTTTTTTTTTTTTATTTATTTAATATTTGTATTTTTTTTTTTGCTTAGATGATCGAATCCATTGAAAACTTACAAGACACTAAAGGACATTCAGTTGCTGAGTGGGTTGCCATGTTAGGTCCAAAAACTGAAATTGCAAACCGTTTCAAAAATTTTTTACGTAATGATGTCACTCCCAATGGTGCTTATTTGTACAAAGATAAAATCAAAAGAATGTGTGAGAGTAATTTATGTAGCTTGGAAGTAGAATTTACTAACTTGGCCAATAAACAACATACGCTGGCACTTTTTTTGCCAGAAGCACCTTCAGAGATGATAAGTATATTCAATGAAGTAGCCAAAGGCTTAGTTTTATCTATGTATCCTCAATACGGCAGAGTTACTGCTGAAATATTTGTGAGGATTACAGATTTACCACTTATTGAAGAAATTCGTTCATTCAAGTAATTAATTAAAAAAAAAATTTATTAAGACAATTGTTTATTCTAAATGTACTCTTTAGAAAAATTCATTTAAATCAGTTGGTCAGAACTCGTGGTGTTGTAACATCAACTACAGGTGTGTTTCCTCAACTTAGTATTATTAAATACGATTGTTCTAAATGTGGTCATGTTCTTGGACCGTTTACACAATCTCAAAGTCAAGAAATTAAACCTGGTTCATGTCCTGAATGTCAAAGTACAGGACCATTTATGGTAATAAGTTGATAAAAGATATTGCCTTAGTTAATTGTTTTTATATTAATGTTAATTTTACATTAGGTTAACATGGAACAAACTTTATATCGTAATTATCAAAAAATTACCATACAAGAGTCTCCAGGCAGTATACCACCAGGCCGTATACCACGTAGTAAAGACTGTATTCTTTTAGCTGATTTGTGTGATCAATGCAAACCCGGTGATGAAATAGATGTAACTGGAATATATTCTAACAGTTATGAAGGATCTTTAAATACAGGAAATGGATTTCCCGTATTTGCTACTGTTATCATGGCAAATTATTTAATTATTAAAGACAATAAACATATAGTTGAGTCTCTTACTGATGAAGATGTTTCACAAATATTGAAATTGTCTAAAGAACATAAAATCGGTGAACGTATTGCTGCATCGATTGCCCCCTCAATTTATGGACACGATTATATCAAAAAAAGTTTGGCATTGGCATTATTTGGTGGAGAACCAAAAAATCCAGGTTTGTTTAATTTGAATTAAAATTTGAATAAGCTTATTAAATTTTAAATATGTTCAAGTATATTATCTAAAAACACATAACAGATGAATTTATATTTATTTATTCAAATTCTATTCTAATATTTAAAATTCTTTTGAAACTTAACATTTATTTTATGTTATTATAATAAAATTCTTAGTTTTACAAATAAAGGTCAGCTTGGAGCATTAGATTTGAATCTGAAAAATATCTAGTTTGTGATTCAATTTATGTCAATTATAAATCAATTTCAACATTATATTTAATAAATTATAATACTTGATGTTAGTTATTTAAAATAATAAATTCAATGTTTTAAATAGGTGACAAACATAAACTACGTGGAGATATAAATATTTTGTTGTGTGGTGATCCTGGTACAGCCAAATCCCAATTTTTAAAATATATTGAGAAAATAGCTCCACGTGCTGTTTTTACTACTGGACAAGGCGCTTCTGCTGTCGGTCTTACAGCCTATGTTAAACGTGATCATCAGTCTAGGGAATGGACGTTAGAAGCAGGTGCTTTAGTTTTGGCTGATCAAGGTGTCTGTATTATTGATGAATTTGATAAGGTTAGTGAAATTAAATAAATAAAAACATCACAGTTCGCTTTAAATAATACAAACATTATCTACTTTTAGATGAATGATCAAGATAGAACTTCAATTCATGAGGCTATGGAACAACAGAGTATTTCTATATCTAAAGCTGGTATTGTGACCTCATTACAAGCTAGATGTTCTGTTATGGCCGCAGCTAATCCAATTGGTGGACGTTATGATCCAGCAATGACTTTTTCTGAAAATGTATGTGAATTTATTTTTTTGTTTGGAGCATTACTAGTCTTGAAGGTTTAGTTTCTGGTTGTTGGTTGTGGATCTCATAAGAGCATTGGTAAAGCATGTAATCTACCAAGTACGTTTAGGGTTGTGTTTGACCTACTGGAAAATGAAAAAAGATTTTAGATGAAAATGGGTAAAAAAATATAATTTAAACCAAAAATTTTTAATTATTTATTAGATTAATATTAAACACATTTTTTTATATATCTTTTAAGTATGAAATAGAATTTATATTAGGATTGATCAAAAAATGTAATTTAATTAAAAAAAAAAAAAACACTATTAACTATATTGAATTAAACAATGTTGTGTATTTAAGATAAGAAAAATTATACTATTAATTAAATTTAAACTTAACTTTTTTTATCATACAAAAAATGTATGAATAAATTGTTGTGGTTTGTTATTTATCACCAACATTCAATTAAATAGCATGATAATAGATTTTCATTAGTCTCATAAATTTTTCTTAAATTGTTGAATAAAATGTTTAATTTTCTATCTTATCATTCACTCCATTTCATTTATGTTATTCTAACTGTGTATGACAATGTAAGAATAATTTTCTATAGCAATTAATGGTGCACATTATTGTAAACTCAATAGATCATATCGTAATAAATATATGGTTTGTATAATAATGACCATGAAAACCCTTAGGGTTTCTATTATGGCCAATTTGAGAGGGAGATACAGATATTAGTCTTTTTCTAGACCTTTGAAAGATGTCTACAGTGGCCAAGTTTGAATTGACAGTAGTGTGCATTAGGACTGTCGCACTAGTTTATTTGTCCACTTATCACTATGTAGGAATTTAACTCGATAAATCTAAATTAATAAATTATTTCATTTCTAAATCCATTTTTTTTAGGTTAATTTATCAGAGCCCATTATGTCAAGGTTTGATATTTTGTGTGTTGTACGAGATGAAGTTGACCAAGTTAAAGACAATCGTCTTGCAACATTTGTGGTACAGTCTCACATGCGTAACCATCCTTTGAGCAAAGATAAAGAATGTGAATTAAGAAACCCATTTTCTACTACTGATATGGAACCAATACCTCAAGATTTATTGAAAAAGTATATTGTCTATTCAAAACAAAACATTCATCCCAAACTTCATCGGATGGACCAAGACAAAGTAGCTAAAATGTATAGTCAACTAAGACAAGAGTCTATGGTGAGTAAAATAGTGATTAATAAATATTAAAATTGTATCATGACCAAATATTGTTGTAAGTCATACAATTTCTATGATGTTCAACCAAGCTTGCTCTAATCCTTAAATAATAAATTTAAATGTTTGGGATTTTTTGATGGTTAAAAACTGTATTATTTAATACCTAGATTTTTTATTCCATTTAAGGAATGGCAAAAACAAATTAAATTTTTTTAAATGAGTAGGTACCAGTTTTTTTTAATTGTTGTTATTAAGAAGATAATTTTTTTGTATATGTTTATGTTTCTATATAAATTTTCGTACAAGTAACATTTGAGTTATAAAACTTTAATCACCAAGAATAATTATCCTTAAAAATGGTTACTTTTATTTAAAATATAAAGTAGTTGTAAATTTGCAATACTTATTCTAGTATTTTTTACAATACTCTCTATTTAAAAAAAACTATAAAACAACATTGATAGATTTATATTAATTAATTAATTTTCAAATCATTGTAACGCCTATCACTAAAACTATCAGTTTAAATTTTGTTTTATTTTCAAAAATATTTTTCTAAAAATCAATTTGCTTAATAATTGTCAGTTAATAAGGATAGGTATTGTTTTTAATGTTCAAAAATTAATAAAGTCATAATTTGAATAAATATATTATTAAATAATACAATCTAATGTGTTTGGTGAATCACTAATGTGTATTAAAAAATGGATGTTATAAAACAGTGAAATATTGTTTATAATATTAGTCATATTTTAAACTATAGTTACTTTAGTCTTGTATATTGTATAAATGTATTCTTTTAATGTTAATAAAAATCCCGGACTTGGGCGTAATATATTCATTTCACTATAGTCTCTTTAATTTGCCTATTGTTAGTATTAATAATATTTTTTCATATACTACCTATATGTATGTAAGTATTTTACTACTTGGCTCACGAGATGTTTTATCTTTATAAGTACATAATTAATAAATATAACAATTAAAATTTTTTTTTAAATAATTTTAGTCATCAATATAAAATATGTATTCTATTTTTATTTTTATTCATATATATTATATATGCCTATATTGTAGATGACTGGAAGTTTACCTATTACTGTCCGGCATATTGAAAGTATGATTCGTATGGCTGAAGCAAATGCTAAA
This sequence comes from Aphis craccivora, assembly GCA_009835225.1. Lineage (NCBI taxonomy): Eukaryota > Metazoa > Arthropoda > Insecta > Hemiptera > Aphididae > Aphis > Aphis craccivora. Next base: position 20,468 of record VUJU01002126.1, on the reverse strand, counting down.
ATGCATTTAAGAGACTATGTTCAAGAAGATGATGTCAACATGGCTATACGTATAATGTTAGAATCATTTATTGAAACACAAAAATACAGTGTTATGAAAACAATGAGAAAAGTAATTAAATTAAATAATATACTAAATTACACAAAAAAAACTGAACTAATTATTTTACTTTGTGTCAAAATTTGTAGACATTCCAAAAATATTTATCATTCAAAAAAGATACCACTGAACTTTTATACTTTATTTTACATCAAATGGCGACCGATCAGTTGACTTATATTAGAGGTATTCACGGTGTCACAGTTAACACAATTGAGATTCACGAAAAAGATTTCAAAGACAAAGTAAGTCATCTAATATCTTTTTAGCAATCTCTCCTATATAATGAGTTTAAAATTAAAATTTAATCCGACTATTTTTTATAGGTAAAACAAATAGATATACACGACTTAAGACCATTCTTTGAAAGTAAATTGTTCAAAAATAACAATTTTGTGTATGATGAAAAAAGACACATGATTATACAAACCTTACTTCTTGGTGAATAGACACATAATTTGGTTAGTGTCTATTCAGTGTTTATAGTAAATACATTGTTAAACTAATTTAGTTTTACAAATGAATGTGAATTATTATTTATATTTTTCATATTGTGTATATTTCTGGTATTTGTGTACTAATTATTTTATATTTATTTTATGTTCAATTTTCTTTTTTTTTTTATTACAAACAGTCAAAGATCAATAATGTTATATATTCAAAGTAATGTTATCAGTACTTGAATGTTATCGCTCAAGTCCTGATCTACCAAAAATTTGTCATACAGATATTTTGACAAATTTCTAAATAGTACATGTATATTATGTTGTATAACAAATGATTTTTTAAAAGTTATGTACATTTTAAAAACTATTTATAATGTTTTTATAGGGAGTGATTTTTACTTTGTTAATTAAAATTATTGTATTTCTCCTGTAAAATGTATTTTTTAATAAATAACTCAAAATTGAAGTATGTTTTTAATTGTATTTTAAATAAATCAGTAATTTATTGATATAAATTACCACTTCTAATATAGGATGTATTAAATTATGTGATTTTTATTTTTATTTCTTGGAAAAAAAAAGTTACTATTATTCTTCTGTTTTCACTGTGCTAATGTTCTTAAATTTAAATTGTAATAATTGTAATGTTTCAAAATATTTATAATTGATGATAAAAATTTCTATACAATTTATACGTGAGGAAACTTCAAGAATTTGCTGTATTATCTATAACTATCATGATCCAAACATGATCAAATATGTGTCAATAACGCTAGTACATTTGATATTTTATGAGTATAGAAATGTAGAATCTAGTTACAGTAGAACACCTAATCCATTACCTTTGTGACAGGGGGTGCGGTCGGAATGTGAAAAAGGTAGGATTATCCTAATATGTATACAGAAACATTGAAGAAAAATTGTATCAAATTTATTTTTTTAAATTATATACTTACATTGAATTATTTACTACATAATATGTGTAACACAAAAAATTTGAATGAGAGTATTACATATATACATAAATGTTTGATCCAAATGCACATATTTTTAAAGTATTCATATCGTTAATAGTATGATCAGATCAACTGGAGTGACGGACTAGCCAGGGGTGAACAAGAGGGAATTCTACGGTACATTTGTTCAATGATATAAGTATTTCTGAAATTGAAGTAGAAACTTAAATGTTGACAATATTTTTTACAACAACCAATAAAATAAGCACCAAATATTCTTGAACAATAATTATTGTTAGATAACAGTAATTATATTTATTTTTGCCAGCAATTTTAGTATTTATTTTTATGGTTTTTCATTTTATACATTGACCATTGGCTGTTGTACCTAATTTGAACTTATTTGTATATTGGCATTCATACAAATGATTAGTTAGAGATTGTAGAATCGTTTGTACTTCATTAATCAGTCAACGTCAAATATATTTCATAAATAATTTAGTTTGAAGTTGGTATCTTAAAAATTTAGCAAGTAAAAATAATACTGAGTAATTTTATTTTTTAACAAAATTTTGATGCTATTTGTAAAATGACTAAAATGTAAAAATGTAGTATGTAAATTATACATAATATTCAATGAGTGCTGTTAGTATAAACTAGGGCTTTACTCTACCAACAATTTCAGAAAAACTAAAAAATAACATTCAATATTTTCAATTGTGTGATTATCGCCTCAGTTTTCCATAGTCGTAAAAATAGTTTTAAATTGGGGATAGGACTATAAATTCTCGGTGCTCATCTAAATACTATTTCAGTGCTCGGAATGAAAAACCTAACTTATGTATTATTATCAAATAGATGTAAAAAATATACCTATCTTTAATATTTTTTTGTAATCTACCCGAAGGCTTTTTATTATAACGATCAATGATTTTTAACAATACATTTCACAGGTATACATATAGATGCTAAATATAAATAAAAAAATATTTTGGTATGTACATTGTACATATGTATAAGGTGTATAACAAGGCTATTTAACAAACTTCCATTATAAATGTTTCTATAGGTACTTAAAAGTTAGTTATTGATTATTTTTTTTAAATATCTCCCTATCAGTTTTTAGAGCACTTTAGATGTTTAATGTTTACTATGGGATGAACTTCGTACTTGGTTCTGGATAAAAAAAAATAACATGATATTAACACTCATGTAAATCATAACTAATAAGTAATAGAACTAAATAACAATTAATAATGAAAATTTGACCTTTAAATCGTTAAACTCTAATGATGTCTTATAATTTTGTATTGTTATTGTCCAAAGTATTGCCAGATAAAAAATATACACTTAATGTATATTATTCATAATAGTGTTTATTAGATACATCTCAAGCATCTGTCGTACACGTATGCCTATTGCCGAGTGCTGTTATAAAATTCAATGCAAATATTAGACTGTACAGTGCATTTAAATACCTACGATATTTACATCAACAATTAAAATGACTAAATTCAATGTGAGATATTTATTTTGTTATTAATACGATTTTACAGAAAATGGTTAATATTTGAATAAATCAATCTTTATTATTGTCGACTCATTTTAGGTTTTAGCGGTTTACGCAGTAACAATCATATTAGTCATATCATTATTTGAGTCGACCGCAAAAGCCGGTCTTGCACAACGTGATGAACCAATGACTTTCGTTTTAAATTCGAACGATTATCCGGCAGACGAAATTAAATATGTCCAAGAAAATAACAAGTGAGTAATTATAACAATGTAACCTAACCGAACCAAAATTTAAAATTATTTTAAATTTTGAGTTGGACGATAAATGCATTGATTTTACAATTGTGTATTTTTTTCTATCTATTATCTCATCTTTTGAGACAGTAAAAATTTTCAACTGATAAAAAATTATATCAAGTTGATAATTTTGGAAAATCTGCAAAAGTAAAAAGTTTAGTACTTTCCCAATTTCCCTTAATAAATAGAGAAAATAAAAAATTTTGCTTTATTCAATATATTCAATAAAAAAGATTACTCAATCAAATAATAAATATTATATAAGTATTAAATGAGAAACTATAATATCTATTGTGCGTGGTTTACACTAACACTTACATCTAAATTTCTCTAATAATAGTTCACAAAATTTTCAACCAAAATCATAATTATATACGGTCGTGTAAATGTAAAACAAGCACGTAGATCGACTATAGTTCAAACTGTGGTAACAAGTGTAAAATTGAACTGTTTACATTTTATGTAAATTATTATGAAATTTATTATTTTATAAAACTAGCTTCAACACAGCAGTGTCGCTATAATGTCTATATTATACGCCGTATTGTATAATTTTTATTAATGTTATTATATTTATTAAATTTGTATATTTTTTCATTTAGAAAAAAACCGTTTTATTCGTTTTTAAATCGAAATTAACTGTTTTAACTTTTAATGTTAATTAATTTAATATTCTAAAAACACTGTTAGTTCAAAATAGTCATCTAAACCATTTTTAAATGTATTTGGTGGTGGATTATATTTCACATATAAATTAAAAGTAAATAGTTATTTATTCTTTAATATTATTACTACGATTTACAACAAACAAATAATTATAAACGAAATCCAATTTAAAAATGATAATATACTTAGGTATGTATTGGATTTTTTATGAAATCATAAGAATTATTCAATATCCATACATTGAAAAATATATTTATGAAAAATAAAAAATATGTATTTTGGAGTTGACACTTGATCACAATAAAATTATAATGATGATGGATAATTAATATTTAATCAATTCTAAGACTGCCAAACCAATAATATTTTATTATTTTTATTCAACGATAGAACAAAAAAAGTACACAATATATTCAATTTAATTTTATACCGTTATTGACAATTTATAAAAAATAATGACTTAAACATGTTTGTAAACACTGAATATTGTGCTATTATTTTATTGAAAAATACAAATAAAAACTTGGTTAGTTTTTGAAAACATATTTTCACATTACCTGTACAAGTATTTATTAAAATATATAGGTATTTAAAGTTTAAATAAGCGCGTGGAGTAGTACAGGGTCATAAGAGTATCCCACAAAAAGTTGGTTCACTACATACCTACGCGTCTGTACTTATAAGCTATATAACTAACAATTAATTAATATGGCTTGGATTTTAAAGGATATACTTCTGTTTTATATATAAGATAGAAATCTAATTTTTATATATAAATTCGTATCACGTCATTCTGATTCCAAATAAACCAATTTATTTTTGCTTTTTTAGTTATTTCAGCTGTAGAATTTTTATATGTTTTTTATGCTACTATAGTAAAAATCAAAAATCAAATTGAGAAACGTAAAAACCCAGAATGAACACTAAATTGTTATATTGGATTTTTATTGTTTTCGTTATCGGCTTGTTTATTAAATGTATTAAACGTATAGATTATCTATCTACATATTTTATCATGCGAACGGTCAGTATGCCTATAACATAGATATCCATTATCGACCATTTTAATACTTTAGATTTAGTGTTGTAATTTAAAACTTAAAATATGAACTGATCATTTCAGTAGATGCAGAGAGTCGTTTTTTAAGTATATTCCGTCGGACCATATTATAGAGCCGTTAGTTTCACTACTGCAATTCTAGAGGAATACATGTTAATTCATTCTTTTAGATTCTGAACGAAGTGATGAATGAATTGATTTTACAATGATGTGTGTTTTTTTTTTTTGTCTGTGTACAGCATAACTAGTCGAAATAATACTCCAATTTCAAACTTTGGGGGTTGTTTGAGTTGTTTCCGATGTAAAAGTGAATATCTTTGGTGCATTATAGAAGTCAAAAGTTAACATTTTCCAACAGTTTTCAAAAAAATCGAGAAAAACAAAACAAAAAAAAAAATGACAGAAAAACGGGAATTTTTACACAAAACCAGTTTTCGACCAATTCGATTTATTTATATGGTTGTAATTCAAAAACTAATCACTGTAAATACTTGAAATTTTCACCAAATGTTTATGTCAGTGTTATCTATATACAGTTAAATTTTCAAAAACTTTTGACTTTTTTTGAGTTATTTATAGACCACTGAAATTTTCAATTTTTCTGAGAAATTTTTTTTAAAGTGTCGATAAAAATTTTTTGGACGACCAAAAAGTTTTGAAAATTTGATACGAGGTTCCTTATTATGAGTTGTTTTTATTGTAGCTAAAAAAAATTAAAAATCGTTAGTCACAATTTTTTTTTATTAGCATTTTAAATTCAAATATTGACAAAAATTCGTCAAAAGCATGAATATTTGCAAATTATTTTGTAGTTGAAAACTCATAAAATTTGTTGTGTATATAACTAAGGGTTAAAAATTCAACACTAAGTTTTCCATAAGTTTTCCTTCAAGTATCTATAGAGAAAACTCGAAGCATCATTACAAGAAAAATTTTAAGTGCGTTTGAACTTTAAATTTTTATAAAATAGCGTAACTATAACGATTTATCCTCAAACGATTTTAAATATTTGTTACTTTTCAAAAGTATAAGTCGTAGATACTTGAAAATTTTACCAGTTATTAAGATTCGCGTTTTCTTCAGGTGATTTAAATTTCAAAATATTTTAACTTTCTTTGAGTTACTTATAGACCATTGAAATTTCAATTTTTCTGAAAATTGTTTTTTTAAATGTCGATAAAATTTTTTGGCCCAATCAAAATACTTGAAAATTTAATACAAAGTTTCTCATAAGTTATTCTTATAGTGATTATAAAATTATAAGAATACATAGGTACAATTTTTTTTTTATTAGCATTTGAAGTTCAAATATTGACGAAAGTTCGTCAAAATCATGAATATTTGCAAATTATTTTGTAGGTATAATTCATACAAATTTTCGTATAAGTAGTCAAGAGTTGAAAATTTAATACAAGATTTTCATAAGTTTAGATTACATTAACTATAAAAGAACTTAAATTTTGATGTATTCAGGCCATTAAAACATAAACCACCTTTTTCACCAACCACTGAAAATTATATCCTAGGCTGACAAATCATTTTCGAT